>BQNB010048792.1:0-42380 GCA_026074375.1 Tanacetum coccineum
TAGCATTTTGCCAGTTTGAATTACTAAACGCAACACGATAAGATTTTTGTAAGGGTGAAACCAAAGACACATGTAAATTAAGACGCTCAGTAGGACGGTTAGTCCCAACACGGAAACGTGTGACCATGGGATGAACCGATGCAGGGTTCGGGTTATTGGGTTGAGTTGTGGGAGCAGTTTGAGTGAGGGAAGGTGTTTGGGCTGTGGTAACAGGGTGTTGGGCCGAGACAGGTGGCATGGTATGATGTTGGGTCGAAACCGGAGATAAGGGAGTAGTAGGTTCCAGGTGAGTAACAGTTGGTAAGGGAGTAACGGTGGTTGGTATTATTGGGGTTATAAGGTCGGGTGAGTCATCAAGAAAATTGTATTTGGGTGCCGATTGAATTTGAGTGGTCCCATATGGAAAAACAGTTTCATCAAATGTTACATGACGGGAGATAATGATTTTGTTGGTGGACAATTCAAGACAACGATATCCACGGTGATTGGACGCGTGTCTCAAAAATATGCAGGGTGTGGCACGCGGTTCAAGTTTGTGAGCGGGATATAGGTGAGTGTAACAAAAGCACCCAAAGGTGCATAACAGGCTATAGTACGGGCCCTTACCAAAAAGGCGAGTATAGGGAATGTTATTGTCAATAGCAATAGAAGGTACAATGTTGAGTAAACGAGTGACCATGTTAAGGGCTTCGACCTAAAAAGTTGGTGGAAGGTTGGCTTGAAAAAGTAAGGTTCGTATGAGATTATTGATGGTTCAAACCATACGTTCGGATTTACCATTTTGTTGAGAGGTCTTGGCACAAGAAAAACGAAACTGAATGCCATTATTAGCAAAAAGTTTATGTAAGGCGCGGTTGTCAAATTCACCGCCATGATCACACTGGAAAGACTTAATTTCACACTTAAACTGAGTATGAACATAGTTACTAAACAACACAAATTTGGAGAGAACATCAGACTTATTAAGCAACGGGTACATCCAAACAAAATGCGAGTAATGATCAAAAAACAAGACAAAATATTTAAAACCTGAAAGACTCGAAATGGGTGAAGTCCACACATCTAAGTGAATAATATCAAAACAAGAACTAATCACAGTTTCAGAACTGACAAAAGGAAGTCTCACGTGTTTGCCAAGTTGACAAGCATGGCAAAAGAAATGAGGCTTCTCTTTATTACACGAAATAAAACTAGAAGAAATAAGACGACGCAACACTTCACTTCCTGGATGCCCAAGACGTTGATGCCACGTATGTTGACTGACAAGGTACGCTTGTGGAATAGGAGATGGAAATGTGACCGGGTAAAGATCCTTCGTGCTATCAGATCGGAGAAGCACTCGACGAGTTGTAAAATCCTTAACAGAAAACCCAAACGCGTCAAACTCAATAGTAAAATTGTTATCACAAACAAATTGATGCACACAAATTAAATTTTTAACAATAGTGGGTATGATAAGGACATTATGAAGATGAAGGGAACCATGTGGAGTTGGCAAAACACTATGGCCCGTGTTGGTGACAGGTATAGGGTGTTCGTCACCAACCGAGACAGAAGAATATAAACAAGTATTAAAAACATCACTAAGACAAGTACTAGAAGCATTAAGATAAGAACTCGCACCTGTGTCCATGTTCCAAGCACCACCATTAGGATCTTGAAGAGTCTTAGTATTAAAAGCATGTGGTATGTTAGTGGCCTGACCCGAGAGAGCAGTAGGACCCACATTCCCGGGCTGAATAGGAACACCAGCTGGCTGAAATAACGGGCATATAGGAGTGGTATTGGGCTGGGCCGACGACATGGTATAGTGGTAAGCAGCATGTGGAAATTGGCCGACATAGACTAGAGGGTTTTTATTGGCTTGCGGTGGTAAACCAAGGGAGGTATGGGCCGGCTGTTGGGCCATCCAAGTTAGGTGGAACCTGTGTTAATGTTGATATAGTAGGGTGCTAGTATGCTTTGGAGTAGCAGTGGTGCAATTAATTCCCATATTCCCCAATTGTTGTAAAAGTTTAGTTAAAAGTTCGTTGGTAGTATTGGTGTTATCATTAGTCCCACGACCCCGTGTATTAGACCCATTAGAATTGTTACCCATTCTCGCATTGGTATCATGAACATACCGACACAAATCACCAAGCCGACAAGCACCTTTAGCAAAATTAAAGCAGGGCCTCCAAGACTTAACTTGAGGCGTAGTGGAAGAGCGACGATGTTACCTGATTCGGCATAAGCACCCATAGGAGAAGGGAGTCCACGGGTAAAGCAATGAGCCCATGGAATTCAAGGCGCATCTCTTCGGTAATCAATATTGAACGCGCCGTTTTGAGATCAGGAAAAGTGTCTTTATAATGCATATAGCCACAAACTTGATTGTACTTATCAGGAAACCTTCAAGCGCATAGTTAACAACATCTTCATCACTAACATGAGAATCAAGACTTATGAGGATGGTGAAAATCGATTCGATCTTTTGAAATTAGGATTCTATGCTTTGATCCCTAAGTTTGATAGAACGTAACTCGGCCTTTAACGCATTGGTACAAGACCTTTTATTATCCTTGACAATGTCGGAGATAAGTCCTCATGCTTCCTTAGCAGATTTCAGATGCGCCACAACCAACCTAGCTTAAAGTGCGTCTGAAAGAGTGGTGAAAATCTATAAAAGAACTATCTTGTCTACTTTGAGCTCTCCTGGTGTGAGAGGATCCAAGTACTCCTTGCTAATATTCATTGGTATAGCATGAATGTATTTTCCACATCAAAGACAGAACACAATTGCTCAAAGAAAGAACTCCCACGACCCATAATTCCAATTGTCAGGTCATTTAACCTGGACGTGCGTGAGAAGATGGTGGTGGCGTGACAAGAGCTTAGCTTGTCAGATATAGGAGTTAGTAGTAGTTGTTTGGTGACTTTCGAGCATGTCATTTGATACGCCACCAATTCGCTATACGTAAATATATAAAAGTAATAATAAGAGATTATATCAAAAAATTAGTATAATAAGTATTTTCCGTCGGGTTCGAGAAACAAACTTTTAACGAAAGTAGTCTCAAAAACCTCCCGGGTTGTTTTTCCTCGACGAAGCATGAATTGAAAATCGGTTAAGTCCGTGATCGCGCGTTTTGAATGGTTTCAAATATTTTTGTTATGGGTTTCTATAACTACGAATAAAACGAATTAAACATGTAAAGCATGTAAACATATAAAACAATTAAAAATAAAAACGCAAAAACGTAAACGGGAATTAATAAAACGCGACATTTAAGCAACTATGACAAATTCAATCCATACGAATGCAAATTTAATTTTTATAAATCCTAAATGACAAAAGAAAATTTTCAGAAAAAGAATTATATTTTTTTGATTTTTTATTTATTTGTTATGATTTAAAAACTATTTTAACTAAACTAAATGATTAAAAATATTTAATGCTAATGAAAAATTATGAAAAATTACAGAAAAGTTCTTTGAAGAATAAGAAATGTAAGAAAAATATTAAACATGAAGAGTGCTGAACGGATAAGCCAGAAAATAAGCAAATAAGGTAATAAGTAAAAACTGGAATGTTTACCTTATATTAATAAAGTAGTGCAAAGTTAAAACTGAAAAAGACCCTAGGGCAGCTGGTGTTTGAGTGTGTGTTGTGGGACGTTTGGTAAACTAAGGGGAGGTCATGGGTTCGACCCCCATGGCTTCCTTTTTGGTAAATATTTTTATTTTGTAAATCTTTTTGCACAAATTAAAAGAACTTATGAAAATAAGCTACTTTTAAAACTAGGACTTCTTCTGAAACTTAATAATAAGCACACAATAAGCTTTTGAAAATGACATAAACCCTTTTTAAGCTTCATGAAAAAAATTTTGAAAGAACGGTTTTAACATTAGGACTTAATAAGCAATGAAAAGTCCGAATAAGCTACCAAGAACCTAGACTCTTATAACAAACAAACTTAGATTAAGCACATCTAATAAGCTCTAAGCTCAAAGAAGCAATAGAGATGACAGTTTTAGCTTAAAAAGTCTAATGACTTTTAAGCTAAAACTGCTTTGGTTTTCATGACTCAATAAGCTACTAGCAATGCAAATAAGCTGAGAACAACATTATCCCTAACCTAATAAGCACACAGGACTTTAAAATAAGCAAACACATTAAGCTAAAGAGCACTTAAAAAGCTAAAGGACAGTAGACACTAAAGACAGTTTTCATAAGACTAAACAACTAACTTAAAGCTCAAATTCAGATAAGCTAGAAAGCATTAAACATCAAATTAAGCTAAAAATCTTAAAGTCTACCATCTAATCTATTTGTGCACCAAAATTCAAATCCTAAATCAACCTAGAACCTATCTGAATTTAAACTTAAAACTAGGACATTGGACTAACATTGAAGACAGTTTTAACTAAAAATGGGTAAAAATGGTTAAATCTATGAAATGAAACACAAATCCTAAATACCAGATATCAAACTTGTTTAAAAGGCTAAAATGAACATGTTTTAACTCTTTTTAAACCTCAAATCTAAAAAGCAAAGGAAATAACTCTGAAACTTCTTTTGTGTTCACAGTGGTGGAAACTTGTGAAGGAAAACTTGAGTTTTTATGAAAAACTTGTTAAAACTTGTTTAAGTATTATCCTAAACTGTTCTTAAGACTAATCTAACAATCAAAATGGCAAGAACACTAGCAGTACTAACTTTAGAGTTAGTACTGCCTTAGTCCCAAACACCCCTTTAAGTGACAATTTAACAAATTAAGCTTGTGAAAACTTATTTTAAACCTCAAACTTCAATTACCAGATAATTTTTAGCTATATTAACAACTAATAAGCAGATTTAAACATAGAAATAAGCAGGAACTATAAGATCTAAACTAATGCTAATATTTTTGGCTTTTTACTGTTTTTTAAACTAAAACTAAGATGATTTAGATTTAAACTACAAATGAACTTGAAATATGATATTAAAGCAAAGAAAAACAAATGAAAACAGGAATAAGCACATTTAAAAGCAGAATAAGCAGAATGATAATCTATAAGCAAAGAATAAGCAGAAATTATAAAATGAAACTTACTGGATCCCTTGCTCAAACAGGGAAGAAAACTTGCTCAAAAGAGCTTATCTACAGCTCCAGCTTATCATAGATAAGCTAGTAAAAGTCCAATAAGCCCTTCCCGGATTGGCTTATCATCCATATTAGCTTAAAAAAAACACCTTAACCTATTCCTTAAGTAACTGAATAACCAAGCTCAAACAAGCTTAAAAAAGCTTATTTGAGCTGATGAACTTAAGAGAGAGTAATGTAGCTTATTAATAGCTTAACAGCTTATATTGAAATCTCTTTTGCATAAATGAAAATGGAAAGTTAAAGCTCAAACAAAATTTTATTTAATGAAAAAGGAGATTACATTGCTGAAAAGGAAATTACATAAAAATAAATGATAATAAGCTGAAAAAATTAAGCTATAAGCTAATCTACACTACTACTCCAATCCTACTCCTAGATATCGATCACTGTGTGGTTCGTCTATTATTTATAGCTGTGAGAAGATGGTTCTAGATCCAGGGACGCTCTTCCTTCATCTAATCATAGCCCTTGGTTTCTAACCGCCTTCAATCCATCAATCTGAACCATTGATTTGATCACCACGTCATATTATCTAATAGAATAGCTCCAGATCGCCAAGCTGTCATTCCAATTTTGTCATTGCTTGCGTGGCAGGCTTCTAGAAGGGTTAATTTCACTTAAACGAGGGTAATTAGGGCAGGGTAATTTTGGGGAAGGAAGGTGAACAATAACTGTTCTTCTCTCTCTTATCTTTTCTTCTTTTCTTTGTTGTTGTTTGACCGAGAGTTATATAAGGTGTTGACTTGGGTTGTATTTGATAAAAAGGAAATTGGGCCATTTATACATTAGGCTTGTGAAAGTGTTATATAACACTTAACAGTTGTTAAGTGTTACTAACATATTCCTTTTGTAGTGTAAAACTTTAACGACCGTTAGTTCTTTTGTCGGGTTTTGGGATTTTTGGAGTTTACGGGCTCGTCTTGGATTTTTCTTGATAAATGCACACCTTGGCCTTGCCTTTTCACGCTCTTTTCCTTCTCGTGCCCGGTTTTGTTCGTTTTTGCTTTGATTTTGTCCATTTCTTTAATATCCGTACCTGCACATACACAAACACAAAACAAGCATATATTTTCCATTTTTATTATGTTTTTGGTCTTTTGGGTTTGTTTTACAAGGCAAAAGGTATGTGTAAAATAGCACATACCACATGGTGAAGATGGATGAGACGCAAGGCTGTTAGGGTTTGTATTGGGGTAATACATAAGTAACAAAAACAAACAGAATCAACTGTGACCTTGCACGTTAACTTAGCTTCGTGACCTTGCACGAAGAACAAAAACACAAACGTGACCTTGCACGACTTAAGAACTGTTGTGACCTAAGCACAAGAAGATTATAGCTACTGTTTGTAGAAGATGAAGGTTGTAAGATCGATTAGGGTTTAGGCGTGATACCATGTAGGTTTTAGGAAATCTGTATATCGCATATTATTAATCATACGTGAGAATATATGCAAGAGTTTGGAGGATTCTAGATGTGGGCTTGAGCCCATTACAAATACAAATACAAATACGCAACTAATACGGGCTAACAATAATTTATGAGTGAAGACTCGTTTATTTGATTAAACAAATCTTTTAATCGAACTGAGAAACAATTTACTCGCTGAGTGAAATTTACACTTAAAACAATCTTCTCGGTGAATGAAAAATCTTAGAATAGCCGGTGAGAAGTTCAGTAACAAAAGATGTTAGTACAAAATTCGTGTCGGGTTTGGCAAGGTGTTGAAGTCCTTTGTCGAGCCGGGCCTCCAAATGACCTGAGTGTTTAATCTTGTACTAGAGCAAGAGAAGTGATGATTTTCTGCACAATTGAAAGTAAACCGTTAGCCTTACCGTGGGGACGGACCCCACGATTAGACTCCGGCGTGAGAGTAAGTATTCATATTGTCAGAGTATATGTCAGAGAGAATAAGAATTGTATGTACCTTTTGGGGTGTATTATGACCCCTATTTATAGGTGTCTAGTGCTAGGGTTTCCTAGTATTTTGGTTGCTTTAGTAGTGGCCAGAGTGGGTCCCTTGTCGGGAAAGGTTCCGCGGTAATCGTGTGAACGGCCGCGGACGGATCGTTTATAACTGAATCTGCGGACAGATCGCTAGGTTTGGGCCGCGGCCAATGCGAGATTGGGTTTTACTACGGCCCGTTATTGACAGGTTGGGCCCAAAAGCCTAAGTAATAGTATGGCCCAAGCCCCGTACACCTAGTATACTTCATCAAAAGATATGTCACATTGGGTGTAGTTGTGGGCAACATCACCATCGCCTGCTCAGCGTCACCAACGAAGTGTAATAAAAACACCAACTTTAATCACTCAAACATGTCTTGATTTTGATGGTTGTTCGTAATAAAGCGGTGTTTTTTCTCTTTGCAGGTTTGATATTTTGTATGGTTAATAAAAATGGGTATTTAATATTTAAACAAAAAGATTGATTGTGAATTTGCTCCTTGAATGTGCTTGTGTTTACGTTTTTGTGTGTTTTTGTTTTGCAGAATTAAGATCAATTTAAATATCTAATCCAATAGAATCAAAAGGTTAGTCATGGTTTGGTTTACTTATTTACTTTTTGGAGTGCTTCAGTAGACTAAGGTTGTATTGTTTTTATATAGTTGACATCAAACTTTAATTTTATGATTACTTTGAATACCAACTGTTTTATTAAATGTTTGAGTGGAATTAAAGGTGAACAAATAGTTTTCCTCTTGAATTTCATATATTACTCGCACAAATTCCAATAACTAGATTCGGGATTCAGGATCTTAAGAAGAATCAATAATTAGATAAACATATTGAGTTCCATTGATTTGATTTAATTTGTGTCACTATCACGATCTCATCACTTTATTACCACCCATTTATTCATTCTTTTACTGTTATCCATGCACTAAAATTTTTAAATTTTGCCATTTCCATAAATTCTCACATATGTTTGGTGGAAAAAACCAGGTTCCGTTTGAGAACAAGGCGCAAGTTTTAAATTAAATACGTTGATCCCCCCCATACTAAAACTATACATTGTCCTCAATGTGAGATTAATACCCCCATACTAATTTTCACATGCATAATCTTTTATATAAAGGTGTTTCTACGCAAATCTAAAGCCGTTTATTAAGTATGATTAAAGTTAACGTAAGTCGATAAGAGATTTAGGATATTCCAGTCGATAAGATTTAGGATATCAGATTCCCAATATAAGCATGCAAAGGATTTAAGAGCGAGTGAACGATTGACAAAACATCGAGCATGAGAGCCTTCAAAATCCGAGCAATCCTGGACAAAAAACCACAAAACACGAAACACGATAAAAGAAAGAGGCAAGCCCCCCTTACATCAAATGTTAGAAAATAGATAAGAAGATAGAAACGCTTGTTTTTGTTAACCGAGTCACGAGCTTGACTCTACCCCGAATTAAGTTGTCCATGGGGAAGCAAATGGAAAAGAAAATCTCAATCGGGCTTTTATTAATGTTTGGATAAACATTAAAGCACATGAAAGTTCCATCCCGATGAAATGCCACTGGCTCTAAGTAGAGATGCAAGGGTTAAAAATGGTGTCTTCACTCCCGGTGGAGAGAAGTAAAGGAGAATCCTCAGGGTAGGTGCGATACGGGAGAAAAGTCCGAATGACAAATGCGAAGTGTTGGGAATTATTCATTCCCGACTTAGTATCGATAGTTATAATTAGTACTGACAGTACAAAGTGTTAAGTACTGATCAGTTAGTTAGTACCGTTAGTAGAAAATAGTTAGTACCGTTTAAGAGATATGTATGAGATATTATAGGAAAAGATATGTATTATCTTTTATGCGTTTTGTAAGCCTATTAGGGTTTATCCTTAGTCTATAAAAGGATCCCTCAAGGCATAGTTAGAGATAGAAGTTCAATATACATCTCATACGATCATATCTCATAGTTAGTAATCTGTAATCACTTTAACAGATTAATAGAAATCAAAGTTTAGTTATTCATTGTTCTTCTTAATACTATTGTGTAGATTCCGCATATACAATTAATTTCTCGACGAAGGATTCTCATCCTCTATTTGGAACAGAATATCATTGTCAATTTCTCCTTCTTCTTCATCAAAATCGTCTTCATCAAAATTGTCTTCATCAATTACCGGTAAAATTGGATTAATAAAATCGAGTTCACCGGCGAACTCCTTGGGAAGAAAATCAATCTTAGGAGATGTGATTGGAATTATCTGATAAGCAAAGAGGTTATAGTCCACATTTAGCATCAAAATGATCCTTATCACAAGACGGGCCACATCACAAAATATCTTCGGAATACCTTAAACTTCACTTGGGGATTGGGACAAGTTCTCAACACTAGACTTTTCGTTTCAGAAAAATAGTGTTAAAAGCTCGTCCCCCATATTAGAGGTTATGGCTCCACGGTCGGAAGTTCAGGGTGATTGCTTTGTCTTTCTTATATATAAAAGTTTATACTCATCATAGTCATCGTAAAATGGTAGTCGATTCCAGTTTGGACAAAATTATATATTTGATAGCTCCTCAATTTAAAATATTTCGCACATCTTCAAGGAGTTTACTCATCAATTCTTGAATATCCTCTTGTTGATAATGCTCGTCCGTAAAAGCATGCTTAATTTCGCCAAATCTCTCCCAAGCTATCAATAAAACCTTTGGTGTTATTCCAAAAGGTATACGACTAAACTTCCTTAAGAAGGTGTAAATGTCTTTCATTAACACTTCCACATCGTCGATCATAGAAAAATTCCCATATGGAGTAAAACTTTGAACTGCCGGCTCCTCCTGCTTTGGTTGAATTCCTTTAAGAATTTGCAAATCATTCATAAGCTTAAGTAGCAATACTTGTATAACTTCAGGTTGATTCTGCTCTTCTTCCATAGCTTGCTTTATTTTAAGAAATCTCTCCTCATCTAGCAATAAAGCCATGCACTTTTCGTCAGGAGGTATATGATCATACTCTTTTAAAAAGGCTTGAATGGTTTCCATTAGGTTTTCTCTAGCTTGCAACAATTCTATATCCGTTGTTTGAGGAGGATAATGAATTTTGGGAAACTGCGGGGGTTGATATTGGTCAAAACCGGAATAAATCAATATAACAAAATTAGGTTCATATTTGTTCATCGGTGGACACTGGTTCATTTTCCTGAAGAACCCCCGCAATTTTCACAAGGAAATGATGTGGTAGGACCGGAAAAATAATGTAGAGGTTGGTTAAATCCAAAGTCTTGATTGTAACAGGGACCCTGATCATAGACAAGTGTGTTCCCTGTTTGACAATAGTAACCCGGATGAGAGTTCCCTCCATAAAATTCACACGAGTATGTCTCGTATTGGTACTGTGGAGGTTGGTTGAAGAAGTTCGGTGTTTCATTATAAGAATAAGGATTTGGGTCATAGACAAACTCATTTCTGGATCCTACACTGCTACAGCTCGGACAGTTTCCACCATTAAACGGACCTTCACAATACGAGCAACCAAAATGGTTATACGAAGACATGTCGAAGAATTAAACGGATAAGAGGATAAAGAAGATAAGAATTAAATGTAATAAGAGGATAAAGAAGAATATTTTTAGATTTTTAATAATATATGAGAAAAGAAATTAAAATAAGAAAGAAAAATATTTTTGGTAACCGAAAATCAAACGTGCACGGTAGCTCTCTAAAAATACGTACAAGAAAGCGGAGGAGTTGGTAAGCGCGAGGCGCTATTTAGAATAACCTTTCTCATTTTGGGTGATGTTGATCAAACCCGCCTTAAACTTCCCGTATAGCAGTTTAT
Source organism: Tanacetum coccineum (assembly GCA_026074375.1). NCBI lineage: Eukaryota > Viridiplantae > Streptophyta > Magnoliopsida > Asterales > Asteraceae > Tanacetum > Tanacetum coccineum. The sequence goes on from BQNB010048792.1 coordinate 10,907, forward strand.
CTAAAGGTGAGGTACATGATTAACAACGGTTTTATTTTAATATTAAAGAAAATAGAAGTGTAAAAATATTCAAAACGGAAATAACTTCACGAGGAAAAGGTTCTGCAATAATCTCGCATAATATTCGAAACGAAACAAGATAATAGTAAACACACTTTCCCGCAACGGGCGCAAACAAATTTGATACGGCGTCGAACACACTTATATATAGATAAATTTAAGTATATAAGGATTATATCAAATAATAGTATAGTAAGTATTTTCCGTCGGGTTTGAGAAACAAACTTTTAACCAAAGTTGTCTTCTAAAACCTCCCGGTGGTGTTTTTCCCTTGACGTAGCGTGGAATTGGCGAATCGGCTATTTTACTAAGTTCGTGATCGCGCGTTTTGAATGGTTTAAAAGATTTTTGAATTGGTTTCCTATCCTACTAAATGTAAATGACAAGTAAATAAATGTACGAAAATAAGTAAACAAGAAATAACAATTAAACATGTAAGCATAAAACGTTAAACGGGAATTAAAAACGTTACACTAAAATCTAATTGAGCAAAAATGAACCTAAAAAGGGCCAAAATAATTTTCCTAGATACTAAAAGACTAAAAAATTTGAGAAAAAGTGTTTAGAATATATTTATTTATTTATTATGATTTAAACAGACTATTTTGACTAAATTTAAATGATTAAAAAATAATACTCATGCTGATGAAAAAATTACGAAAAAATAAACAAAGTACTTTGAAGAATAAGAAATATAAGAAAATTTTAAAACATGAAAAGTGCTAAAAAAAAAATAAGCAGTTAATAAGCAAAACGCATGAATGAGCTTATAACTGAAAAAGCTATATGAATTAAATTGTATACGACAATACTTGAAAAAAGACCCCAGGGATGGTTGGCCATTGTGTGTGTGTTGTGGGGCGTTGGTGTTCAAAGGTAAAGGTCATGGGTTCGACCCCATGACTTTCCTTTTGGAATACATTTTTATTTTTCAAAACTTTTTGAAAATCTTAAGATAAGCCTCAATAAAGTACTTTTAATAAATAACTTTCTTGCTGAAACTAATAATATGCTAGGAAATAAGCTTTTAAAGGACATAGTATACTTGTTAATACTAATGACTTTCTAGCAAACTAATTTGAACTATTTAAGACTCAATAAGCTAGAAAAAGACCAAATAAGTTGAAACAGTGCTTTAACTAATCCTAATAAGCAAATCAGAACAACATTTGAACAAATCAAAAAGCCATAAGCTGAGAAAAACAAAGAAGCATGTTTGCACAAAACTAAATACCAAACAGCTAAGGGGGACTTTTTGAGCTTATTTTTAAGCACACAAATGGAACATTATGACCAATATTGACTTATTAAATAAAAAAACTGTACTTAAAACTATCTAATTCATCAATCAAAAAGTATTTTGAAAATTAGATAAGCTAAGAAAAAACTAGTAGAAAAAACTAGTTCAGACATAATTCTCTTTTTTTTGTTTTCTCTTAAAAGACAAACAAGCTTTTGCAAACTTAATTTTAAACTAATTAAGCACTAGTAAAAAGCTAAAAACCAAAAACATATAAAGTAACCTCTAAAAATCAATACGTCTAAAATAAGCAGAAATTTTAATAAAGCTTACTCTAATAAAAAAATAAGCTAGGAAAGACAGTTGAATATGAAAGGCTATGCTACTTTTCTTTTTGGCTTTTTGATATGAAAAGGCAGATTTAAAAGCAAATGGCTACTTTTAAGCCTCAAATTAAACTAGTTAATAAGCTCAAAATCCTACAACCAGCTAAAACAGATCAATAATAAACTATGGAAAGCTTAACTTTTGAAAATCATAATCTAAAACATCCAAATCATACTCTAAATTTAAGAATCAAAACTAGACTTTAGACTTCTAACAACTAGCATACTACTACTGTTTTAAGCCAGATTTTACATAACTAATGAAACAATGCTCACACTTTAACTACCAGGATATAAACTTATTCAGTAGTGTAAAATGAACTTAAAAACACAACTAGGACACCTCAATGATCTAAATCACAGATTATGTCTTAACTTTCTAAAAACTGTCACAGTGAGTTCAAATCCTTTATGCAATCAACTAAAATCTCTTAAAACTTGTTTCTCTATTGATTAAAACTTGTTCTAATATTAACCTATGATGATTTAAAACTAAGACCTAAAACTTTTAATTGCCAAATCAGTTTGCACTTATGAATTCTAACTTAAACCAAACACTCCTTTAAATCCTAAAATCCACTTTTAAGCTTAAAACAGAACTTATGAACACCTAATAAGCAAAAACAGATTTCAAACTAAGCATTTTAAAGGAGAATAAGCACGAATTTCTAACAAATAAGCAATAGAAATAAGCTGTATCAAATAAGCAATTTAGAAACAAGCAAAACTTTTAAGAGCAATAAAAAGAAATTAAAGTGGTACATGCTTCCAAGCATTAATGACTGACCTAAAAAGCTCTAAAACACCATTAGCTTATTGAAAATAAGCTGAAATTAAACCCATGAGTTCATCCTTTGTTATATCTCATCATTCCATATTAGCTTAAACCTCAAGTTCTTTTCCAATTTCTTTTGAAGGAATAGCCAAATCAATTAAGCTTTAGATAACTTATTATTTGAGCTTATAGTACCCTTAATTAGAATAATGTAGCTTAAAATTAGCTTATTGACACCTTATTGAACAAAATTTTCATATGAGAAAAAAGAAGATTTAAGCAAAAACGGAATTTTATTAATATAAAAACGATTACAAAGCTTTAAAAGGTAAAATTACAATAAGCATAATAATAAGCTAAACTAATTAAGCTACTACTACTAAAAAGCTACTCTAAAACTACTCCTACTCTAGATCTAATGCCCTCAACTGCATGAAATTTCCTCTTATTTATAGTCGGATGAAGAGTCTTCTAGACCTTGATGTGTGCTAGTTGTGTGAGGAGAAACATGAGCTTTAATCTTGTCAATCAATCATTAACTGCCTCAATCTGTAATCCATCTGAGCCCTTGGATCAAAAACCCCTTACACGGATGTTTTTTACCAAAAGGGTCATTCATTGGTGTCAGAGGGTGTCAAATTTGTTTCTAGAAGGAAAAGGCGCGTGTGTGTGGAAGATTGTTACCCTGATCTCTTGTTACTCTGTGTAAAAGTAAAAAGGGAAGGAAAACTCGGGACTTGGAAAAGATTGTTAGGTTTATAGAAAAGTGTCGATTATGTGGTTTTATTATATTTTGTTATTAGACTTTATTTTGTTTAGTTTAATATAGCTTGTAATAAGGTTTATTATGCTGTAAGTAAGAAATATCTCTAATATACCAAAGTCTAGGGTTAGTATTGACAAGGTAGAGAAAATAAGGAAGGGAAGCCTCCCTCCATTCCCTATGACATAGCCCTCTAATCTTCTTTAGAGGGTGATGCTCTTGTAACCAACTCTTATTTTTCCCTCTATAATAACATTTGAATTTTCCCCTCACTTGCTCTCATTCTCTCTAATCTTACATGTTGATATGATTGATTCAAGATTCATGTGACCTATCAGAGATGTACAGTAATTTAACCGGGTAAAAAGGAGGTTTGACTTGGGTTTATAAAAGGGAAATTGGGCTCGTGGCTTATGGATTGGGCTTTGGTAAAAAGGGTTTTATAAAGTTAACGAGAGTTTAGTGTTTAAAAGGGTGTTGTTAGGTTTTGTTTGTATAGGATTTAACGACCGTTAGTCCTTTATGATTAGGGACAACGACGTTATTTCTTTGACGGTTTTGGTGTATTTGGGGTTTAAGGCTCTTGTCTTGGGTTTTCCTTGATAAATGCAAACTTTAGCCTTTACTTTTCATGTTTTTTCTTTCTCGTGTCCGGTTTTGTCCGTTTTGTCTTTGATTTAGTCCATTTCTTTAATATCCGTACCTGCACATACACAAACACAAAAGCAAGCATATATTTGCAATATTTATTATGTTTTTGGTCTTTTGGGTTCGTTTTACAAGGTAAAAGGTATGTGTAAAATAGCACATACCATTACACATACCATTTTCCATTAAAAACAGACTTAAACGACCAAAAACGCATATAAAATGCCATATGTATGTTTGTTTTTGTGTTTGTAGTGTGCAGGTAGCGGATATCTAAGCAAAAGGACAAAAACAAAGCCAAAACGACAAAACCGAGCACGAGAACGATAAGAGCGTGAAGCAAAAGTCAAAGTTAAAAGTCAACCAAAGTCAACCCCGGAAAAGTCAAAGGTCAATGCCAAAGCCGTAACCGAAGAAAAAGTTAATGGGCCAACCCGTACCCACCAAATGGGCCTGGGTCAGTCCACTTATATATTACACCCATTTAAACCATTTTTAAATAACCCAACTAGCACAACCCTTACCAAATATACCCGGCCCAATCTATGAGCCCAAACCAAACCATTAACCACTTAACACCCGTTAATCCATAGCACCCTTATACCCTTTGCATCGTTAGTCCTCAAGGACTAACAATGTCAGTCCAAAAGGACTAACGGTGTAAATACATTCCAAAAACAGGGGAGTAACCCCTTTAAAAATCAAAATCCAACTGATATAATCTTTTCTATTTCCCGCCACCCTCAAGTAATAAACTGTTTATTGTCGACTCTTTCACCTGCAAATTTGGACCAAAACATCACTATCCCATCAAACCCCACCCCATATAACACCAATTGCCACCTTGGCAATCCTAAACAACCCTATTCGTCCATGGTAGAAGACAAAAATAAAGGGTTGAGATCATTTGGCTTGGGCACCACTCAAGATAAAGGGCTAAGATTGATTTGGGACTTATCTCACACAGAAAACACAAGAAACACACAAAAAGAAGGCTACACGGACTATAAAAAAAAGAAGACAGAGAAGAAAAAGAGTAACTAGGAGTAGAAGTAGTATAATTTTAATTTTAATGTTTATTATGTAAATTTAAAATTCTGTATTTTACTTTTAAAGCCTTGTAACCATTTTAATGAATTAATGCAAATTTTTGTTTTCAAGTTTTTACAATTCTGTCTCTTTTAAAAGTTTTATGTATTGATGCTTATTTTATGTTCACAAGCTATTTCCATAAGCTCAAATAATCTTATACACCTGTCTTACTCATAAAAGCTTTTACAAAAGCTTTTTATGAGTTTACTGTTTCATTAAAGCAAGAATTAGAACCTCAGCTTATTTTATGGAAGATAAGCCAGAAAAGGATGGGCTTATTGGGTTGGTAGACTGCTTATTTATAAGCTGGGTAGGACCTTAGAGCTTATTAGGATCATTAGATCCCTGTTTTGAGCTTGGGATCAAGGTACCCCTTTATTTCCTCATTTTTAGCTTATTTTCATGTTCAGTTTATTCCATTGCTTTTTCCTGCTTATTTGTTGCTTCTACTTGCTTGTTTGTCTTTGTCAATCATTAATCTTCATCTGCTTTTACATTTAAATTCCTTTTAAATTCTGTTTTAGTTTAAATTTAGAATATGCAGTTTTAAAGGGGTGTTTGGCATAAGACCCAGAATGGGTCAAAACTTGTAAAAAAACTATTTTGGGTCAAATAGGCAACTTGTACAAACCCTTTTCAGTTTTTCTTAATCTACTTTCAAAAGTTTTAAGGTCTAAAAGTCTGTTTTTAAACTTTCCTAATTGGTCTTTGAAATCTGTCATGACAAAACACTTTTGAAGTGCTTATTAGATTTAGCTTTCAAATCAAGTTTTTAAGAGTTGATTTTAGAGTCTTTTTAGTGTCCTAATGTAGTAGAGTAAAAGTCTTTTTAGTCTTGTTTTGTCTTAATCAAATTTGTCAAGAAATTTGTCAAGTGTCATTTCTTGCAAAACAGATTTTTCAAATTACTTTTTCATGCTTATTCTTGATTTCAAACTTTCTTTTGATTATTAAAATTAGTTCTTTGAAGGTCAAATTTTATCTGTTTTAAGGTGACAAGTCCATAAGGATCTTTTTACCTAGCATATTTTTAAGCTCAAAAACTGTCATTTTCAAAGATTAAAAAAGGCACTCAGCACATGCTGCGTGAAAATAGCTTATTCATAAGCATTTTTCTTTGCTTACCTTTGTTTCAAACTCCATTTGGTTTGCTGGTATTTGTAGCTTATTGTACAAGCTTTAAGGGAATATAAGCCCTTAAGCCATAAGGTTCCATTAAGGGGCTTATTTTTAAGCTCAAAAAGTACCATATAGGCTGTTTGATTGTCAGATTTGGCCAATTTGCTTATTTGCTTATTTAAGCATTTTAGCTGTTAGGTTTGCCTTATTTTAGGTTTACATTTGCTTATTAGGGATAGGTTCATATCTTTTTGTGCTTATTTTTGTTTGCCCTCAGCTTATTTAGCCTTAAAATGCTTAACAGTTTAGCAATTAGCCTTAGTTTTAAAAAGTTAAGTCTGTTAGCTTATTTGCGTATTATAGGTTTAGGTTTTGCTTTTTTATATTTTAGGAATGCTTATAGGTGTAGGGTATAGTCTGTAGTTGTTATTTTCCCTGTTCTTTATAACTTATTAAGTGTAACATTAAACCATACAATTTAGTTTTAAGTAATAAAAAATCACAATGTCATTTTAAGCTCATTTTCTGAGCTTTATTATAGCTTTTCAAAAATATCTTCAAGTTTTAAAGTGTTAGTTTTCAGCTAGTTATAACTGTGTTTTTAAGTTTTTTCAAAAAGAAAAAAAGGGAGTAAGGAAGTCGGGGTGAGCAAGGCTCGAACCCCTGACCTCTACCACTCAATCTTTATAGCACCTCACACACACACACACAAACCAACTGCCCTAGGGTCTTTTTCGATTATCCTTTGCATTGTTTAAATTAAAGTCTTTTAGCCAGTTTTGTTTATAAGCTGTTTTTAGCTTATTTAACAGCTTATTTGATAAGTTGTTTTCACCACTTTTTTTTCTTAAAGTCCTCACTGTTCATGCTTACTTTCATGATTTTTCCAGATTTTTTATAAATTGTTTAGTTTTTTTATTTTTTATATTTATTTTTGTTAAAATTGTTTTTTTGTTTAATTCATAATAAAAATTATAAAAAAGTCAAAAAAATCTCATTTTTTTTAGAAAATTTCTTTTATCAAATGGGGACTTAGGTAAATTAGATTTTTTTTGTAGGGTTGTTAAAATTGTAAAAATTTAGATTTTTAAAGAACGGATTGAATCCCGTTCACGTTTTTTGTGTTTTTAAGCTTTAAACGCTTTCGTTTTTTGTTTAGTTTTCTTAGCTCTTGCATTTTAGTCATTTAGGGTTTATAAAAAGTTAAATAATAACTTTAGGATTAAATTTTGATAATTTAGGTTTTAAGTCACGTTCGTTTTTAATTCCCGTTTGCGTTTTTAGCCCGTATCTTTAATTGCCTTTATTGTTTGCTTTCTTTTAGTTATTTTTTACACTTTATTAGCAGAAATAGATCCCAATTCAAATCTTTGATCATTCAAGCATAATTCACAAACCAAAACTCGATTTTCAAATTCGCGGCCTCGTTGGGACATAACGACCCGGGTCCGGTTTTAAACTTTGTGGATAACGAAGCGAGAAACCGATACTTCCGGATATATATATTTTTATTTGTGAATTTAAACTTATTGCTTTTTGAATTTTTAAAAGTGATTTGTTTATTTTCACCTATATTATATTATATATGTAGTATAAATTGCTAAAAGTCAATTTTTGGCCCCGCTGTCGGGGATGAGACGATTATCGAGTTGAAGTTTGTTGTGCCTTGAAGACCCTTCCTTGTGAAGTTATTTTCTTTATAAAAATATAAAAATACAAAAATATTTTTCATTTTCTTTTATTAGTATATAAAAACAAGAAAAATCAAAAAAATAAAAACATTGTCCTAAATAAAGATAAACAATTCATCATCAATATAATGCTTTCCACTAAAGCATTATCATAATAAGTTCCCAACAAAAGATTTAAAACTTGGCTTTTGTGTCACTTGCGAAGTACAGCTCACCTTTAATTGATTAACAAACTACAAGAGGGGTATAAGGAGGGTTGTTCTGAGGAACTACGACCCGAAAGGAGAAGGATTTTAATAGCTTCGCGCTTTCCCGCTCCTCCGCTCCTTTGTGCGTTTTTCTTTTAAAGAGCTACCGTAAAGGAAGTTGATTATCGGTTTAAGTTATTCAATCTCGTTTTGTCCGTTAATAAAATATGATGTTTAAAAAACTCAAAAATCCAAAAATAATCTTCTTTAACCACTTTGTCATTTAATTCTTCTTCTTATCCCTCTATTTTTAATTCTTATGGCGTCATTCGACTATCGTTTAAATCCCCTTTACACGATTAAAGAATGCTCGTCTTGTGGAGCTTTGTACAGTTTAGACTATTGTTGTTCTAAAGGGGGTCTCATAGACAAGATCGTTCGTGATCCTAATAAAACACCCGACTCGTCTCAACGACCCTCTCAGAATTGTGCAAGGTGTGGAAACCCGGTTGATGGTCCGTATTGTCGAGGATGTGCTCTTTTACGAAAGAAATTTAAGGAAGATTTGTTTACATATTGTGTTGAAAATGGAATTTTCCAAGACCTTCAAGATACTTCCGAGTCATCCAATGACAATACCAACGTTGTTAATGCTCCTCAAGAGCCATTCGTTGACAAACAGGACCCCGGTGAAAATTCCTCGCAAAGGCCTCCACATATTGACCATAATTGTTGTTACGAGTGTGGTGATTCGTTAGACGATATCTTTTGTCAACGATGTACTTGCGAGTCTTGTGGGAAAGGTGCTCATTATGGTTATAATTGTCCTCCGAAAGTTCCAATTATCACTATCCTCCTCTCTATCCGTAACCATGGCAAAAACAAGACCGTTTGATGAGGACCCCACAAACTTTGCCAAGTTTTGATCCGACATGCTATTCTGGAGATGGAAATTTTCATTCACTTACGATTTCCACTCCTAATTTATGTCAATGATTACTCCCTAACATTTTAACCCACCTCCACAACACCACCTCCACAACCCTAATACGTGCCATACTCTTGTAAGTTATGTGGGAACGATGCCTATCATGGTTATGATTGTCCACCTCAAGTCTAGTTTGTCTACAATCAGGACCCGTGTTTCAATCAAAACTTTGATTATTTTCCACAAACTTCATCGAGTTTCCCACAACAATATCCTTGTTATGAAGATTGTAGGGGTCCTCACGAGACTTTTCAATGTTAACCGATGAATTATTACTAACCTAATCCGTGTTATGATTCTAATTATTTTAGTTTTGACAAATTTCAACCCCCGTAATATACCGTCAATCATCCTATCTTTAATGCTCAAAATGAGCTTCTAAATTATCAAAATGAGATTATGGAGCAAATGACATCCATATGTGATATGGTTGGTCAATATATGCAAAAGAAGGAAGAAGATAAGCGAATCGCGGAAGATCAAGCAGCTAAAGATCGATATTGGAAGATTCCCATTTGCTATGATGATGACGATGACGAGGAAAGTTCTATTCCCATAAAAGATATTATTATTTCTGGACTTCCTCCGTGTGTTTCAATCATACCCGTTTTATTAACCGAGGAGCCCGTTGACTCTCTCATAATGGAGGATGAGCATCTCGACACTATTCCGGCAACGGAATCAGACGAAGTAATAAAGTCTAGTGTTGAGAACCTTGTCTCGATCCTAAGTAAGTCTGAGGGTATTTCCGACGGTGTGTGTGATATGCCTCTTTGTAACAATCCTACCCCTCTTGAAGCTTTTAAAAAACACTCTGAGGCTTGTGTCGATTTCAACGATGATTCTACTTTAAGTGATGACGATTCTCCCTATGGTGAGGACATCGATTATGTCGATGCATCACCTCCCGATGCTGAGATCGTCAGCTTAGAGCTGGTTAAGATTGTTATCCCGAAAGTTAGAGGGATTGATACCGATATTCTTCTAACAATTAAAGACGATATCTTTCGTGAGTAATTATTGAATGTCAATTTCCTTATTGCTAAGATCAATAGCATGTTAAAAGATAATTTCCCAACTCCATATTCTGATGTTATGTCCAAGTCTTCCTTCCACTTCTCCTAACTTGTTCTTGGTGGGAGACTAACACCGTGATTAATTCTCATACCCCAAAATGATACTTTTGCTTTAAATCTGGAAGAGATTGTTGTGCCAAGTCCCACTTCTTATGCAGATTTTTATCTCTTCCGGATTAGATCTTTCTATCTCGATGGACAATCATGTTGAAAGGATAAAGAGTGTGGCAGTTCCCTAACTCATGCTGATTTTTCTCAATATAATTCATTCATCTTTGATCTTTCGATCAATCAGTTTCCTCCTGCCGATAGGAGTGACTGTTATCATAAGGAGTTCGCTGGTGAACTCACTCACATCATATCTCCATCGGAGTTTTGATTGTTTCAACTTTAAGAATAAAGCCCGATCAGGGCAAATTTCACGATTGTGTTGGTTGGAGGATATTTTTGTAATATGACAAGAGAACCAAGAGTTCATGTGCCTAATGTTTTGCCCACCCATTCCACCCTTCATCTGGATTCGGATTTCACTCTTTCTAGTGATTCCCTCGGATCCGACCTTGTAGTTTCTTTTCCTTCCGGAACTAGAAACAAGATTTTCGATCTAGGGATATTCATTAAAGTCCAATCCATTATATTTCTATCACTGGATGAATTTTCATTCTCATTCATCCGTGATCCTCCTTTACTAGTGATTGACACTTTGCTTCCATTTTCATTTGAAAATGAGAACAAAGTTTTCAATACTGGTTATTTCGCTTCGAAGGAGAAAATCTCCTCCTTCTTCATCCACATCGGGGCTTTTAAAGCTTCCATGCTTTTCATCATGAAAGCCCGGGTGTTGATTCATGGAGACAACACTCCTAATTTGGATGTTCGTCATCCCCATTTCTATCCCCCTTGACAAGCTCAAGTATAGGGGACGAGTCGATCTTGTGACTCAGTTAACAAAAACAAGGCGCTTCATGAGAGGCAACCCATGCTTATCTTAATCTAATTATAATAGTAGTAATGAATAAGTGTTTTTTGTTGTGTGAGGAGGCTCGCCTCTTCCATTTTCCGTGCTTTGTTTTTGTGAGATTGTCCAGATATTTTCCGGATTGTGATGACTCTCTGCTCTGCGGTTTTGTTCCTTCGATCATTAGGAGCTTCACATTCTTCAGTTCATGTGGGAAATCCATATCCAAAATCTTATCGAACAAACGTTTATCTTTAAGCATACTTCGATAAACGGCTTAGGTTTACGTAGAGACCCTTCTTAAAACATTGAGGACAATGTTTAGTTCTAGTATGTGGGGGGGGGGTCTATCGATTTGATTGTGCCTGCAGTCGTTGTTTTTGCGTAATCCTATTTTTACCAACAAAATTTCAAAAAAATGAAAAAATTTAAAAATTTTCAATAATAAAATAAGTATTTTGTCATATTTTGATTTCTGCTAGGTAGAAATAAGGTTAAAATTTTGAACTCGGATCGAGCGTGTTGTTGCTCTAACTTGTTCATCCTAAACGTTAGACTAAGCGTTCGCAGAAATTCGCATAAGACGAAAAAAAAATGCTTAGAATTATTATGAGTTGATGCTAGACAAGGCATTAGTTGGAAATCTAAGGCTCATGATTGTAATTTGTGGCCTTTCTCCCATAAGCTTCTAAGGATTAATAATACTGCTATTTTTGGGATTAACTTTAAATCAACAATTCTTATGTAGTTAATAGCAAAAATTTTAGTATAGTTCAAAATTTTAACTTAAAGTTTCAAAAAGAAGTTTCTCTATATATTATAAAGTGGATATAATATATATATATATATATATATATATATATATATATATATATATATATATATATATATATTATTATAATATATATATATATGAACAAATGATGAAAAATGAAAAAAAATATAATAAATAATAAAACTGTGGGCGGATGATATAAAGTTTGTGCATCTTGTCGGCTCACAACCGATGTTACAGTCTTCTAAAGAAGGCCCATAGTAAGAATAATAATCCGGAACTGAGTATAAAAAGTATGTTGATTTGCCGGCTCACAAGATGTAGCAGCCTTCTAATAGGTCGAGGGTTACAAAAATGATCAAATGTTATGTTTAATATTAAGTGTGATTACATAAATAGATATTTTTGTTAAAATTTAATATGCTTTTGACTTGACTATTTCATTTTTTTAAGTTTTAAATAAAGCTATGGGTAATTCGGGAATACATAGAGTTTTTGAAACCAAGGTCCGTGGTACCGATATAGTCTTGTGGGGTGTCAAAATCCTGGTAACTTAGCCACAAGGTTGGGATGTGCCGAGACGAAAGTCGCTACATGAGATGATCTCGCCTTCAAACTCATTATTCTCGGGTGGAACGTGAAACATAAAATTTTGCAAAACGTTGATCTATGGTTGAAATTCAAAATGGCACATTCCCCTAACTATATATAATTATAGGGAGAGTGAATGTTACAAGTTGCAAAGTATGAGTAGTGTTAGCATCTTACTAATATTTAACGGTATTGATTTCATTTTAAGCTTGGTTTTGGAGCGCGTGAAAAGTCTGGGTACGGATGTTTTTCCTTTTTGGCTGGCATTTTAGGATTTGAAATGCGTCTGTTCTAATGATTCCCTTAGGTTATGAAAATAACGAAAGTCAAAAAGTTAGTTGCTTATTATTATATATATATATATATAATATATATTATATATTATATATATATATATATTATATATATATATATATATATATATATATATATATACATTACATATATATTAAAATGATGAAAAAGGAAAAATACAAAAATATGGTGGAATAAAGTGTATATTTAAAAATGGAAAAAACGGGGGCTTCTCAAAGATATTGATTTCTTCTTCCCCTTTGACGAACACTTAGCTATTTTTAAGGATTATTAGTCGAGTGGGAATTTAGATTCTAAGTTTCCTCAAGTGTTTACGTATAGCATTGCGTTGAGACACGCAATTAGTAGTTTATATGGAGGGGGTACTTTGGTAATGCTTGTTTTTGTGTGTAAATAGACATACCTTGATCTTAATAAAATGACCCAACTCTGAAACGACCAAAAACGCACATGAAATGCCTGTTATATGCTAGTTTTTGTGTTTGTACTGTGCAGGTACCGGATATCTGAGAAAAAGGATAAAAAACAAAGCCAAAACAACAAAACCGAGCACGAGAACGGAAAGAGCGTGATGAAAAGCCAAAGTCAAAAAAAAAGTCAAAGTCAAAGTCAACAAAAAAGTCAACCGACAAAGTCAAAGTTCAATGCCGAAGCGTCGTTAATGGAATAAATGTTTAAATGGGCCACCGTACCCATTTGATGGGTCGGGTAACCCATTTAAACATTATGAAGAAAAAGGGCCCAATCCATTTTGAATTTAAACGGCCCAAACAGTGTAATTAAGCCCAACAGATAACAGCGTTAGACCTCTATACCAATAACTCTGTTTAGTCCTTTTGAAGGATGAAAGTGTAATCCTCAATACACCCTTAGGACTCCTTAAAACTTGCTAAATCTTTAAATCTTTTATCACCACATGGCCATTCTTGCAATATCACTTAACACAAAGGAGGACTACTTTGCCATTTCCACAAACTTCACCCTGCTTAGTACTGAACATCTCTTCATGTTTTTCCCGACTAAAAACACCATGAACCACTGTTCATTGTCTTTTCCCCCACACTGCAATACACTCCTAAAACAACTACAACCCCCTCCACAAATAGACACAGACATGTGCAATCCCTTTAATTGTTCATTGGCTATGAAAAAAAGGGTTGAGTTGAGATCGTTTGGCTTCGGGCACACTCAAGATAAATGGATAGTTGATTTGGGTCTCCTCAACACAGAAAAACATAACAAGCACACATCAAGGGCAATAGGCGACTATTATAAACTGTGTGTTTTTGTCATACAGTGAAAAAAAACTAGTAAATTAGGAGTATAGTTGTAGTTTTACTTTTATTTTTAATGTCTTAATTTATGTTTTTGTCTTTAAATTTCTGTCTTTACATTTCAAAGCCTTGTAATCCTTTTATAGTTAATGAAATTTCAGTTTTCCAAGTTTTCAAATTTTGTCTTTTAAGCTTATGCATTCAAGTTATTTTGTGTTCACAAGTCATTCTCATAAGCTCTTTTAAGCTAATAAGAAACTATTTTTTTTACTCATTCAAAGGTTTTTTAAAAGTTCAATGAAGTATTGTTTCATCACTATAATTGGTATTGTCAAGCTTTTGGAAGAATAAGCTAACACGGAGAGCTTAGGTTATTAGACTGCTTATTTGAAATAAACTGGGTAGGTTAGAGCTAATTAGCTCATTCATTCCCTATTTTGAGCAAGGGAATAAGGTACATTTTACTTTTTCTCTTTTTGAGCCTATTTCTGCCTTGCTTATTCCTGCTTATTTTTGTGCTTATTTTCTTATTTAAATGCTTATTCTATCTTTATTATGCTTATTTGATATTAACTTATGCTTGTTTTAGTTGATTTTAGCCTAAAATTTGTTTTCTATTTTTAAAGGAGTGTTTGGGTTAAGACCCAAAATGGGTCAAACTGGTTTCAAATTTGTATTTGGTTCTTATTTAAGTTTTCCTTAGCTCAAATTTAGTGTATGAGTTAGTTTAATCTAGATTTTAAAGCCTAAATCTTAAGTTTAAGGTTTTTGAGTAGCACTTGTTAAATCTGTGAATTTTCCAATTGTCGTAACAGCTTATATAGTTAGATCTTTTCTATGTGCTTGTTAGTTCCCTTTTCATGTTTATTTGAGTAAAGAAATGCAGTAGTATAGGTTAAGTCTAAGGGAGCTTTTGCCATTTTGTTTTTAAGTTACATCTGTCATAGTTGCTTAGTTATCTTTTCAAAGTTTTAAAAAGTTAACATTCAGTAGTTAAATTAGATAAGCTCTTATTAGTTTTAAGTTTTGATTTTTGTTCAATAAGTTCTTTGATGTCCATACTTGATCTTCTTATGCTTATTTTATGTTTTAAAGCTTATATACTAGCTCAAATTTAAGCCTACAAAAGCCAATTATCCTTTAAAAAGAAAACATAAATCTGCAACTACTGAGTATGAGTAGGCCTTTTTAATTAGCTTTTTCCTAGTTTGATGTTTTTTCAAGCTCCCTTTTAATTATTGCTTATTGTAGCTTATAGGATAATCTTTAAGGGCATATGGGCCTTTAATCCCTAAGGATCTATTTAAAAGCTTAAAAATAAGCTCAAAGGGCCCTCTTAGTCTGTTTTCATAGTTTATTGGTCAAAAGTGCTTATAGCTTTTCAAGTGCTTATCTGGTTGTTTTCTTTGCTCATTTTTGCTCATAGATGCTTATTAGGTTAGTTTAGTTATCTATTTTTGCTTAAATTGCTTTTTTCCTTTGCTTATTTTGTTATAAAAAGCCAAACAGTTAGCCTTTTGTAGACTTAGTTTTAAAAAGTTAAGTCTCTGAGCTTATTTGCTTATTTTAGTTCTTGGCTAGTTTCCTTTGCTTAATTTTGCTCATTTATGCTTAATAGGTTTGTCTAGTTATTTGTTTTTGCTTATTTTGCTTTTTCATTTGCTTATTTGTTCTTAAAAAGCCAAAAAAATTAGCCTCTTAGTGCCTTAAGTTTATATTAAGTTTTCTGTCAGCTTAATTTGTGCTTTTCCAGCTTATTTATAAGTCTTCATAAAAAGTTGTAGTTAAGAAAAATGCTTATTTTCATCTTATTAAAAAGTTGTTTTAAAAGTTTTTTGCAAAAAAAATATGGGAGTAGAGAGGTCTCAAGGGTGAGCAGGGCTCGAGCCGAGACTCCCCTTTCAAACAAGCCTTAGCATTACCACACTCTTCCCACCTCGGCACCGTAGGGCCATCTAGGTAGAGTTGTGCTATTAATTTATAATAATGGGTTTTCCCTTTTTTCCTTTTAAGCCTTTTAGGCTTTTTCCCAGCTTATTGAGATAAAGTGGCAACTCTAGTATTTTTCTAGAATCAACATAAGTCAAAGTATTTTCTATATTTTTTTTTTTTAGATTTTTATAAATTAGTTTGATATTTTTTATAATTTATTTTCATTAAAACAGTAATTAATTCATAATAAATAAAATAAAAGTCAAAAAAGTATAATTCTTATTTTCAAAATTTTCTTTTATCATTTAGGACCTAGAAAAAATAAATTTGCGTTCGTAGAGTTAAAATTTTACAATTTCGTTTTTCAAAGAACGGGATTGAATCCCGTTCTCGTTTTCTTGTTTTTAAGCTTAAATCACATACGTTTTTGGTCTAGTTTTATTTGTTCTTACATTTTAGTTCATTTTAGGTTTATTAAAAGTGAAATATCATTTTAGGATTAAATTTTGATAAATTTGTTTTTTTAAGTCGCGTTTTTTGTTCCCATTTTTAGGTTTACTTAAATTGCTTTTGTTTTAGGTTCTTTGCTTGTTTTCTGCATTTTTTTTGTAGAAATACGATAACACTTCAAATCTTTGCATTATTCAAGCATAATTCCCAAACGACACTCGATTTTCAAATTCACGCCTCGTTTGGGGAATAACGACCCCGGGAAAATAGCGAAATTATACTTCCGGGTTTACTACACTTGGAGAGATCTTTTTGATTCTTATCATTATCACTTATATATTTATAAGTATTTAAATTTATTTATATATATATTTAAGGGTTAGTCAGAAGTTGTCATTTACCTTGGCTAAATTAATTTGCTTTGTATTTATTATGACTTTTGAGGATATACCTTCGTGTATTAGCCATTATTATGAAGATCTGAATGTTTGGTACGTGTTTATCTCGATTTCTTGATTTACTCGTTATGATGCTTGTTTAGTTTATCCATTTTACTTGTTCTACGCGTTTTGTATGTGACTATCATTCAACGGATTAGTGATACGGACCAGAGTAATCTAGAGTCTGGGATTAGCTTTCTATTATTAATTTATACATCTAGAATAATTAGGATCACAAATTTAAAAAAATAATAGATCGATTAAAAATTCCTTCATCAAATTAATCTGTTTAAAAAAAAAATCAATGACAAGATTCATATTTGCCCTTCTAAATCTGTGTCTAGGATACGCTTCAGGCTTAACTAGTTAATTGGATATTGCCAATTGTTTATTGATTATGTTGACTAGAAGGTGAATCTAGATAATTCAACAAATAACGTTTTGATTCTATTGGATAGTTAGACAAGTGGACTACTAGTGTCTAAATCGCCATTAAGCGGTAAGTGGGTAAAGTCTCTATGAGCTAGGGTTTAACAAGATCACCATTGCTTGAATCCCTAAGGATAGATTATAACTTTTTTTTTTTTTTTTTTTTTTTAAGCAAATAAGGCTGCTTTATGTGGATGCTATATTGTGACAAATTAATGAGTCTAGGTATTAGGGATGATGTAACGCCTAAGTCTTAAGGAATTATATACCGTCTCGATGAGAAGAAATTTTGCACTGAAAAACAAACCAAACTTTCTAATCGGATTTAATATTGGTTAAATACAGTTATTCTTATATTTGGCTCGTTCGCCCTTTTATCTTTGTTTATTGCTTGCGTGGTTTAAAGTTGCCTTGAATTGATTGTTAGTACCAACAAACTGTGCCAGGGACCTCTCAGGCTGAAAAACCCCTTTTTTCTTATTAGAATTCAGACTTTGGACAGAATAGGTTTAGAATAGAATAGAATTAACATGATTATAGAACCATGATATTAATCTAAATTGATATATTTTAACCTCGCTTAAACCGTGTTCGACACTTACTTACATGAAACTACTTCAATCGTGTACCACTGCCCGTTAAAATGTTGTTTTTGGTTTAGTCGACAAAAAGTAAATTTAAAACTTGAATCAAAATAAAATATACCCCCAACAAAGACACATCAAGTTTTTGGCGGCTGCCGTGGGAGTGAAATTAATCTTGATTTTTATTTGTTTTATGGCGTTTATAACATGAGATTTTTTTTTTTCGGAACGGCAATTTGTTGGCTACATGCCCCCTAGCCCAGAAGGCGTAGCTGAGCAACCCAAGTTGGGTCAGCCCAGAAGCAATGGCACCCTTACCCTTTACACACTAGGAGGAGGAAACCCCCTATCGCCCAGGAACAAGACATCGAACATGAGAACCTTGCCTAGGAGTGTAAAAAACCTCCATAACATTAGATTAGAATATAACCCTTAGGAGTAGTATTGTAATTTAGATTGTGTATATTCTTGTATAATTCCTTAATTTGTGTATATTTGTCTTTCTTTTAATGTTTTGCTTATATATATATATATGATATAATATATATATATAATATTATATATATGTATGTGTGTGTGTGTGTGTGTGTGTTGTGTGTGTCTGTGTGTTGTGTGTTTAATTGTTTGGTATTTTAGTGTTTCTTAATACACTGTTCTGGTCGATAACTGAATACGGCGTATCCACTTCCACCGGATACGGTGTATCCAACTTTCTGTCCAATACAGCGTATTCATTCAAACTGAATAATACGGCGTATCCACTCCTATTGGATATGGCGTATCGATCATCTGGAACAAAAACAGAAATCTTAGTTTTCCTATTTGGTTTTTGTGCTAAATTTTTTTCTATCGTTCTTCAGAGCAAATCCTACTAATTGTTTATCCCTTGTTTCAGGCAGTGCATGACAAGGATTTCAACAAAACAAAACTATTCACACTATTACAAAGAAAACCTGAATGAGAATTTCGATCATCTCAGAGATACTTCATAGTCACTAAGTCTTGACGAACTTGAGATCCCCTAATTTCTATTATTTTAGACCAAGAATACTCAGAGGAAGAAGAAGCGGAAGCAATGGCGGAAACCATGGAGCAATACATGAGCAAGACCCGAACGGACTATGGATCGGGAGTTGCTAGGCCTAAGATTGAGGAAGAAGATAGTTTTGAACTGAAAGGCCAATTTCTTAAGGAGCTTCGTGAAAACACATTTAGCGGTTCGGATAATGAGAATGTGAACGAACACATTGAGAAAGTTCTCGAAATTGTTGACTTATTCCATGTTCCAAACATCACTGAGGATCAACTAATGCTCCGAGTCTTCCCTATATCCTTAACTGGAGCCGCAAGTCATTGGCTAAGAAACGAACCAAATGGTTCAATCAAAACTTGGGAAGATCTTAAAACTAAGTTTTTTGAACAAATATTGCCCACCTAGTAGAACTGCGAAAAAAATGGAGGAAATCAACAACTTTTAGCAAGAACCAGATGAAACCCTTTATCAAGCATGGGAGCGCTTTAAAGAACTCTTGATGAAGTGTCCTCAACACTATTTGACTGAGATGCAAGAGGTAATTTTGTTCTACAATGGGTTGGATGTTCCAACACGATAGATTCTTGACTCAAGTGGTGTCGTTCCAACTAAGACAGCTGCCGATGCTAAAAAGGCCATTCATGAAATGGCAGAATACTCTCAAAAATGGCACAATGGAACATCTAGAGGAAGAATTACTGAGACTTCTGACGGACTGACTGCTATACAAGCATAACTAAACAATCTAGGAAGAGAGATCAAGAAGGTGAATGAAAAAAGTTTATGCAGCTGAAGTAGGATGTGAACAATGCAAAGGACCCCATTACACCAAAGATTTCCCACTAAAAGAAGAAGGGAAAACCTTAGAAGAAGTTTACTACACATAATTTGGAGGACCTTTTCAAGGAGGGGGATATAAAGCAACAGCTCCAGGGTACTATCAAAGGAACAATGTAAATCCTTCATACCAAGAACGAAAGCAATCTATGGAAGATACCCTGAGAAAATTCATGAGTGAATCAGCAAAGAGACACGAAGAAAATTCCAATTTGATTAAAGAAATCAGAGCCACGACAGATGCTGCCATAAGGAACCAAGGAGCATTAATCAAAACTTTAGAAATACAAATCGGGCAAATAGACAAGGTACTACAGGAAAGAGGATTTAGAAGCCTACCAAGCTCAATTGAAACGAACCTGAGAGACCAATTCAAGTTAATTTTAACCACTATTGAAGTTGATTCACACTCGATACGCTGTATTAGATCATCCTAATACGCCGTATCCACTGGACAGATGAGTACATTATTGTATAAGTCAAGACAAACGACGGTTCCTTTTCCAAATCGTTTGAATAATCATTACTGTAAAGAATAAGAAGAGGGGAACTATAGACCAAAATTCACAGAAGCTTATGGAGCTTCACATATCAATAACGCCATACCTCAAAAGGAGAAAGACCTAGGGAGTTTCAATTTACCTTTCTTTATTAATAATACTTGCTTTGACAATGCCCTTGTTGACTTAGGAGCTAGCGTTAGTGTTATGTCTCTCTTGACATACCTTAACTTAGGATTAGGCATACACACATCATATTTAAGGTATTCTAAGAAGGATTCAAGAGTTGGTTAACCATTTGCAAGCAAGGAAGCAAGAAAAGAGAATTTGGGTTTACTTGGGAAAATTAGGGTTTTCACCTTATATTTTCAAGCCAAGAGTTTAATCACAAGGGTGTGATTGGTTTTTCTCATTCTCTACTCATCCAAGCAAGGTTATATATAAAGCTTAATCATTTCATAACTAAGATTTTATGTGTTCATATGTTATATTTAGCTAAATCACCATTTAGGGTACTTTTGAATATGTAAAATGGATATTTACTTATGATTAATGTTTTATGAACTTATTTACATGTCACATGGATGCTAATATGATGTTAAAAGGGATGTATAAGTGTTTTAACATGTTGTTTAAGTATAAACATGTTTATGAGCAAATTAGGGTTTCTAATGTTAACTTATGAGTTACAAGTGAAAATGGTAGTTAAACTTGTTATCTTGAACACACTTGAGTAAAGTATGATCTAATGGACTTTATATATGTAAAACATAAGATAGAAATGTTGTGAAGTAGTTGTAATAAGGTGTTGAAGCTTAATGGTACAAAAATCAAGCTTAAAACATGTCTAAATCACAAAACCTCAAACTTTCTGTTTTGGTTCGATTTTGGAAGCAGCCATATTATGTTTTATAAAGATAGTACATCTCATAAGGATTCCAAAATGATAAGAAACTCGAAAAACGGATTAATAACGAAGAAGATACACTAGTTACGAGTTTACGACGCTAAATACTTTATAAAACAAATTTTATAAAAAGTTACTATTCATGGCAGAAACTTATACTTTGTAAACATCAATAATATGATAAAACTTTCAATTACGAGAACGTGTTCGAAAGAATCGCTAAAAACGGAGCTATAACGAATAAGATACGACTAAAACGGGTTTTACGTTAATTAAAAGTATAAAAACGATTTTATAGCTGTTATGAACAGTAAAACACTATTCATCACAGAATCTCAAAAACCTAAAAATGTGATTTTATGATCACTCGTCTTAATACGAAAGCGTGGGCGTAAGAAACGCGAGAAACGGGCTTAAAACGACAAAGTTATGTCATTTTTGCTAAAGGCGTAATTATAAACGTTTTTACTTTATAAATACGATTTCACGTAAACGATTAGATGGTGATATAGCTATATAGAATATATATGTTATTAGTTATCGAAGTGCTATATTACTAGGGAATTTCATAATGAGGCTTCTTCGGATGGCGTATTGACGAGTTGTTGGATTTACGATTTAAAGTGTCCTAACTCCTCGTACGTCATGTCATGACCTCTTAAATTATGATAGCCCGAACGATAGTACGATGATAACTATATAGGATTATATACAGTTGTTGTTAGACAACGTACTTGAATACTGATTCGACCTATATTAACTAGGTTGCATTCGGGCGTTAGCGTGACGCGTTTTTACTTGGGATATTTTGTTATCAGTTTACTCACTCAAGGTGAGTTCATAGCCCCATGTTTTACAATTATTAAATTACAAGTTTTTGGGGTGAGAAACATATGCATGTTTTACAAATTGGACGCAAGTGTACATTTTATCATGATTACGTCTTGATACTGATTTCGACCTATATAATAGGTTGCATTCGGGCTGTGTAGCGTGACGCGTTTTTACTTAGGATATTTTATTATCAGTTACTCACTCAGGTGAGTTCATTGCCCAGGTTTTACAATTATTATATTACAAGTTTTTGGTGTGTGAAACAGATGCATGTTTTTCAATTGGACGCAAGTGTACATTTTTATCATGATTACTGTGTTGACTAAGTAGGCGATAACCTCTAGACCATGAATCATGAACTGAAAATTACTGAATGTGAGCGCGAATGATTATTAGATATTTCTATTTGAGATTGACTCCCGTTCTGGGTGACAGATATCACTGGACACGAACGTATTCATGTTCGGATCAGGATGTTATGGGTTGAACTCATCAACGGGCAATGTAGGCAATAATTATTGTATTCGTATTCAATTAGGTCAGAGCTTCGTTGTCATGAGCTTACGGCAAAACGTTAATTGCATTTTGTATGATGTCTGAATCTGTTGCATTATCACTTGGTAAAGTCTTGCGTGATCCTGCAATACTAAATTCTACATTAACCTATGAAATTTCAACAACTTTCTAGTTGACGTTTTTAAAATGCCAAATTTTTTTGGAGGTCATTAAGCACGAGGTGCGAAGGTAACATTGGTGTTATATTGTGAAGTCATGCATTAAAGATTTAGTCGCATTACATTTTGTATATCTGTTATGGGCTGGAAATCTTTGTAATAATAACAAGCAAACAAGTAAAGCTTCGGGCTTTTGTAACACATACTTTATTAAATCCAATGTATCAGTTTTAAACGACTTTTTGGTCGTTCTTATATTATCTTGTGTTATTGGATATGAGATAGATAAACACGCCCAGGACCCTTATGTATGCTGCGATTACAATTTGGGGGTGCTTACACTATTAGGAGGACAGTCTCTCAATTAGTCATCCAACTGTTACAAGGCATATTCTTATTCTTTTAATGTATTTATGCAACTATGCTTTTGAAGCTAAGATTGTGTAGTCATCAATCTTATCATTCATGATGAAAACTTTCCAAGACAAGGATTGACTATCATCTCAGTAAAAACAAGCACTAGTATATACAAACAACATTATGCTAAAAACTCCATAAACTCTTAACACTTCTTTAATAATGTTTGGATATCACTCAAACCCAAGGTTTGTACTAATCCCATATACAACATGATATACATAATGAATCCTTTAGTGGGACTTAAGGCTTCCATTAATGTGTTCAATCTCATCAAGTGAGATAGATCATTCGAGTTTTACTCAATGATATTTCATATTGCTTTCAGACTTAATTCACCATATATGTTTAATGTATCAAACATATATACCAAGGTTATATGTTTCATTTTCTAAATACTCATAAGAAACTTTATTTCAATCTAAGGGATAAGTTCTTGCTTAGATAAAAAAGATTGATTCAAATATGTTTAACAACATATTTGATTTTAGAAAAATAATCAAAGTACTCCAACTAGCTTTCAGATGTACTATTGAGCTATCTTAATAATAATTAAAAATCAAATCCAACAAGTGATTGATTTAACAATTTAAACTTAAGATTATGCTAATTAGATGCGTGCTTTTAAGCTACATTTGAATTCTTACATTTTTGTATACTAGGTAAGGATTATATTGGATTCATAAAACCTCTTTTGATTACACACCATCCTCGCAAGGTAATCATCTAATAAAGACTTTTAAAATCTAATTGTGTAGATTATACAATATATCAATCACACATAAGAAGAGTTAGGTTTTCTAAAGAGAGAGAGAGAGAGATTGGGTGGAAACTAAAGAGAGATAAGAGAAAATGTATTAAGTCTAAAATGATTATCCAAGTTTCACCACCCATATCCTTCCCATTTCTCTTCCTTTTATAGACTAAGGAAGGCTTACATGTTGCCTATTAGGGGTGATGTGGGATAACATAAGTTGATACAACGTTTACTACGAAACACGACATTACATAAGATAAATCCGTAAGTGACTAAAACTTTACTGATTCCTAACAATCTCCCCCTAAAGGGTGGTCACTCAGGCCTAACTAGAAATCTATAGTCGGTGTCCCTTCTTCTTCCTTCAACAAAGAGTTCACGCCTTCTTATTCTTTGTCCCTCCTTTAATGTATTCTCAATCTTGTTTAGCATTGACTATGTCCTTTCTATATCCTTATTTTTCCATGCACAATCCTTTAAACTTGATGTGTTGTCGTGTAGGGTCAATTATTTGATTATCAAGTTTTAAATTTATATTTAGCAGACAAACCTAAAACAACACTTTAACGAGCAGTGTACCCGATCAAGATGGAGTTTCGCGATAAGTAGGGTGTCGAAACACTTAAGATGTGAAACCCAAATTTTAAAAAACTCTTTTTTATATTCTATCAATATTTTTATTATTTCTATAGTCTATTACTCTGGTTAAACCTTATGATTATTATTATACGTTGTCTAATGATATGTGGGTTTTTAGCTTGAGAGACTGGCACAGGTTTGGTGGTGACAAATATCAATTCAATACACAATAAACACAACCTCCGTGAAATG
Source organism: Tanacetum coccineum (assembly GCA_026074375.1). NCBI lineage: Eukaryota > Viridiplantae > Streptophyta > Magnoliopsida > Asterales > Asteraceae > Tanacetum > Tanacetum coccineum. The sequence continues at coordinate 35,471 of BQNB010048792.1, forward strand.
ATGATCAAGAACGCGGCAACAAGCCAACATGATAGACAAAATTGTATTAGCCCATATTAAATCCAGTTTCAATGTGGTTTGTCCTCTGTATTAGTGCAATGATTTACTTATCTCGAAGCGGCATATCATTCTTAAGACTTAGGCGGGACATCATCCTAAGACCTAGACACGATTAATCCTGTCACAATTAACGCATCCGCATAAAGCATCCTTTAGTTTAATTATAATCTTCATTAGGGAGTCCAAAAGCAGTGGTTGATCCTGTTAAACCCTATTCCTAACGGGACTATACCCACTCTATTGTTTGACTGTGTTTAATTTTACTGTAGTCATATTCAAAGCTTTATCAGTTAATTAAGAGCATGATTGCTGAAATATAAACGGGTCACCTACCGTACAACTAAGCTTAATATTCACTCAAAGCACCAGCATACGACTCGGATTTACGTCGATTCCTATTGCACCTCAGTTACATATAAAACACGATCTTATATGAGTGCTAATCTTAGTTTCGTCATAGATTATAGCGAGGCACTCGTTTATCACTAGATCTAGTTGAATGATAGGTCGCATATTTAATAAACATAAAACAAGTATGAGGTGATAAACATAATTATCCAATCAACCGAATAAATTAATAAATCGATTTTAAACAAACCAAACATTTGAACTTTCTTAAGATGTCTAATACCCAAGGTTTTTAGCACAATAACCATTGTAATATACAAGCATATCAAACAATGAAAATTCAATCTGATTAAGCGAGTAAAAATTAATGGATGTCTGTTATGGATTCGTGACAATGCTTTGACTTGGTGGTCGATCTTCTATTCTTAAAATTCTTCTTTAATGAGTCATGTTTATTAGGAATATGATATTGCACACATAAAAAATCGTTTTGCGTCTTCTATTCTGATTACGCTCCGTTCTAAAAACGCCACTCGATACGCCAGCTCACTCTAGAACAGGTCCTCCGTTATGCGTTTTTGCTCTGGCATCTTCCCATGGAGTGCCCCATGCACGACTCCTCGTTCACCCTAACTTCACCTTCAGTGACTATCTTCATCAACTGTTTACTTTTATTTACTGTATATTCGAATCGCCTTATATTCATGGATACGACATCATGCTTCTCAGCAGGAATACGCAACGTTCTCCTACTTGGGCATAGGTCCCCCCAAACGCTAATCTTCCACGCTGCTCTCCATCCGCTCTCCAGGCGCTTATACTGTAACACCCCCAAATTGGGTCGCAGCGGACTAAGGGTCCGGGGCGTGTTACTTCATAGATCAATAACACAAGATATATATAGAACGACCCAAATGTCGTTTAAAAAAAACCGTAGTATTACATTGGATTTAACAAAGGATTTGTTACTTATCTCCGACAGAAGCTTCAACTAGTTCACTTGTTACAACCAATACATAGATTTCTAGCCACTATAACAGTATACTTTCTCACCGTCGCTCGCTGACAACCCATCTTTAATGCATGATATCCAAATCAAAACCACCAATGTATCCCTTGCACCTCGTGCCTTATTGACCTCCTAAAAAACATTGCTTTAAAACGTCAACAATAATGTTGGTGATATTCATAGTTTGATAAATAGTTTATGTCAGGACCACAAGATTTACCAAGTGTTATGATAATGGGCAACAGATGCAGACATCATATAAATGAAATTATGTTGCCCTAAGCTATGGACATCGAGCTCGACATAAATGAATACCATATAAATGGCCTACATTGCCCGTGATGATGTTCTAACCCGCAACATCCTATGTTTGACATGGTATACGTTCGTTTTCCCAGTGATAGCTAATCACCCGAACGGGGATGTCAATCCCAATAGATCTATTCATAACATTCGCTCCAATCCAGGAATTGACAATTCATGGGATATGGCTCAACTAGGGTATATCGCTACTTAGGCAACACGTAATCATAATGTAAAACTTAACCACTTGTGTCCAATTGTAAAACAATGCATGTTTCTCACCCCAAAAACTTATAAAACAAAATCATGTAAAACGTGGGGCTATGAACTCACCTCAGCAGTGAAGTGAATGAGTAATAATCGAGTAAGTGAAATAACGAGTCACGGATGAATCCGAAGGCAACCTAATCAAACATAGGTCGTATAAGTACTATGTACTTCGATAACTAATATCGTATACAATCCTATATAGCTCATCACCATCTATTTATAATTTAAAAATCGTTGTTATAAAGTGAAAACGTTTATAATTATCGTTTTAGTAAAACTAGCATAACTTTCCCGTTTTAAACCCGTTTCTCGCGTTTCTTACGTCCACGTCTTCGTATTAAGATGATATATAAAAATATTACATTTTTATATTTTATAACCTTCTGATGAACAATACTTTTACTGTTCATGCCATTTTATAAATTTACTTTTATAAATTTAATTGTCTTAAAACCCGTAAATGCAACAACTTATTCGTTTTAAATCCCGATTTTAGCGATTCCTTTCGAAGCACGTCAACGTTATCAAAAATTATCACATTTTTTTTAAAGTGGGGTCTACTGTTATGAACAGTAATTTTTACTGTTCATAGTTTATAAAATTACTTTTATAAACTTTAATTATCGTAAACGTCGTATTTTATTCGTTTTAGCTCCGTTTTTAGTAATTCTTTCGAGCACGTTCTCATAATTGAAAGTTCTATTTATTTATGAGGTTTAAAAAAACAAATGTTTCTGTCATGAACAGTAACTTTTATAAAAATAGTTTTATAAAAGTATTTTTATACATTTTAAGTATATAAACTCGCGTAATTCATAACTTCTTCGTTTTTATTTGAAAAATTACGTTTCTTATTGTTTTGGAATCCTAAAAATATGTGTGATTTAATAAAAATACCAAACCTTCTGTTTATAGAATTTTTATAACAAGTTTTTATAAAAATTCTTTTATAACTCCGGTTATTATCGTAAAACTCGTAAACTACGTATCTTTTTCGTTATTAATCCGTTTTTTGAGTTTCTTACCTTTTTGGAATCGTCATGAGATGTAGTATGTTTATAAAATATAAAATCCATGCCTAAAAATTCATGGCAAAACAGCCCCAAAATATCGTTTTTGAGTTTATTTGTATAACTTTGTTTTTATATACTTTTTATTTAGTAAACTACCACAAGTCTTCTACGTTTTCTCTTAACTATTCACTATGTCTTACATATAATTAGTGTCCAATTTGTCTTTTCATATGCTCCACATGAGTCCCATGATATCAAGATTAAAAAGTCATTTACATCACAATGAATATCAATAACTTTCCTTAAGTAACTTATACTTTACTAGTTTTTAAATATCACATTTGTTTACACTTAACCAACATGTTACATTACTTATAATCCCATTATATCATAATATTACCAATCACATAACATATGAAAAAGTGTACAAAATAATGATCACAAGTAAAAACTCATTTTACATGTTTAAAAGTCCTAAATGGTGATTTTTGCTATAAAGAACATATACACACATAAAATGATAAATGTAAAGACATAAAGGGTTTTAGGTAACCTTAGTGAGATGTGTGATGATGAACAAAAAAAGCTAAATCCTTATTTAGCAACCAAACCCTAACTTGCAAGACTTGGAAACCCTAATTAACCAAGAAAACCCTAACTTCCTCTTTCTTGCTTCAATACTTGTAAAGGTTTAATCAAACATTTAAAAAACTTGGAGGTATCTTAGATATGATGCATGAAGTTGTAGAATAAAATTGTATGGTTTGTTTGTGTGGTTGCTTTCTTGCCGTGGCTAAACAAGAGAAAAGGGGAGGGTAGAAGTTGATTTTTGGTAAAGAAATGCAATGTATGTTTTTATCTTCAAGTGTAAGACTTATAAGCTAGTTACTTGTATTATAACAAAGACTAAAAGTCTAAGCAATGAGAGGGGGGGTCACATTTGGAGAGAAAAATGGGGATGACTAGTGATGTAAATCACTAGTCATGAAAGATGTCTTGTTAACCCATTCTTGCACAAGACTTATGGTAAGGCTTATGAGTCCTTATGTTCCCTATTATGGAGGTGATCCCATGAAAGCAAGGAAGCAACTTGGCTAGCTAAATTATCTAAGTGAAAAAAAAGTATACTTGCACATTCAAATGAAAGCGTAAGTAAATATGTAAGTGTAGTCTTGCTATATAAAATGTATACATGTAAATTGAATAAGTCTTGCTTATTTCTTGTATATGGGGTGTCCTATTTAACAACCATGGGTAAAGTTTATAAACTTTTTGATCATTGGGAATAATAATAGGCATTTGTTGAAGCGTAAATTTATTTATGGTGGTTCCGGATATGCCTAAACGTACTTTTATCACGAAACGTACACACTTTACGTAACCAATAAAAATAATTGAACAAAGTTAATAATTATCCTCAAAATAATTACTTAACACTTGCTTGATGTAAAAATTTAATTGTTTGACGCCCGTTTACATTGAATGATCATTTTTAGCTTACGCGATTCAACTTAACGTTTAGGATTTAAAGCAAACGCGTACAATACTAAAAATGCATAGTGAATTTATTGACGATGTCAATGACTCTAAAACACGAGGTGTTATAGTCTCCCCTAGTTAAGTGAGCCTTGTCCTCAAGGCTTAAGACGCGGCACTTGACGATGGTGCGGTCTTTGTGAAGAGGTGTGGATATTTCTTCCTGAATTGATCTTCACATTCCCATGTGAACTCAGGACCTCTCCTGGAGTTCCATCAAAGCTTGACTAGTGGAATGCGGCTTCTCTTCAACCGTTTAACTTCACGGTCCATGATTTCTACCGGCTCCTCGACAAATTGAAGCTTGTCATTAAAATGTAGTCCATCCAACGGAACGACTAATGGTTCGTCGGCATGGCACTTTTTCAAGTTGGATACATGAAATGTATTGTGAACCCGGCTCAGCTCTTCAGGAAGCTCAAGCTTGTATGCAACGGATCCAACCTTTTCTAACACCTTGAATGGTCCAAAGTACCTAGGGTTCAACTTCCCTCGTTTGCCAAAACGTACGACCCCTTTCCAAGGCAAAAATTTAAGCATAACTTTATCCCCAACTTGAAACTCCATTGGATTACGCTTTAGATCTGCATAACTCTTTTGTCGATCGCGAGCAGCTTGCATTCTCTGCCTGATTTTAATGATCTTCTTAGTTGTTTCTTGCACTATTTCTGGACCAGTGAGTTGAACTTCTCCAACCTCGGCCTAACAAATAGGTGAATGACACTTTCGACCATAAAGTGCTTCAAATGGTGCAGCCTTGATGCTAGCATGATAGCTATTGTTATACGAGAACTCGACTAATGGCAAATGGTTAACCAACCTTTACAATAGTCCGATTGACACAAGACGCAACATATCCTACGTTGAGTTTGAATAGTCCTCTCAATTTGTCTATTGTTTGGGGATGGTACGCAGTTACTCATATCCTGATAGTACCCAGCATTCTGAAGTGCGACCTCAAGAAAATTTGATGCGAAGACTAGGGAGTCACGATAAAATAATCGAGAGAGGTATTCCATGTCCTAAGTACCACCTCTTTAGGTACATTCTTGCCAAGTTTATCCATCGGATTAGTCTCTCTTCATCAGTACTCAAAGATTGCGGAATTAGTGAGTCGTGTCAACAATCCACCCACATGGTGTCGTAGCTTGTGATGACTTAGGATGCTTCGTGACAAAATACTAGTGATAGTGTCCCACTTCCATTGAGGTATTTAGGTCTTGTACCAACAATCTGATGGCCTTTGATGTTCAGGCTTTGACCTTTGCAACGTCAGATATTTGCTAAAACATAGGTAGGACGATGTTTGCACTTCATATTGTGCCACCTAATATTAGCTTCTTAATGTCTTGGTAATCTCTATAAGACCCGAATGAATAGAGTATTTTTGTCTTATAGGATCGTGAATGATCACGTCCTTAAATCGCCTCATAACATAGTAAAACAAACTCCTGCCATTGAGAGCATAATGGTTCCTCGTTTTCGTGGGGATCCAACTTTTCTGTCCTAAGCTTCTCCGGATCTTTAGAATTTTCAACCAACATGCCTCCAACATCTTCGTTCTTGATAGTTCCCTGTGTTATTCGTGCTTCAGTTTTGAGCATACCAGAATTTTGTTTGAGAAGATTCAAACATAGTCATGACTAAGGCTCGAACCCTTAATGGTGGCTCTCGTTCCTTCCTGCTCAAGGCGTCAGTGACAACATTTGCTTTCCCTGTGTGATAACGAATCTCATAATTGTAATCACTAAGCAATTCTAACCAACGACACTGCCTCATATTCAGCTCCTTTTGATTAAGAATGTGTTGTAGAATCTTGTGATTCGTGAACACCGTACACTTAGTTCCGTACAAATAGTGTCTCCAGAGTTTCAGATAAAACACTACCGCTCTAAGTTCCAAATCATGAGTCGTATAGTTCTTCTTATGAATTTTTAGTTGGCGTGATGCATAAGCAATCACCTTCTCTCTTTGCATCAACACAGCGCCCAAACCCTTGATTGAAGCATCGCAGTATATGATAAAATCTTCGCGTCCTTTAGGTAAAGCCAAAATTGGTGCACTACACAACTTCTGCTTCAACAATTGGAACGCTATTTCTTGTTTGTCACCCCACTTAAACTTGACCTTCTTCTGAGTGAGTTTTGTCATTGGTTTGGCAATCTTCAAAAATCCTTCGATGAATCTTCGATAATACCCAACAAGACCTAAAAATTGACGAATCTCCGTTGGTGACTTAGGAGATGCCCAATCTTTAATGGATTCGATCTTGGCAGGGTCCACGTGAATACCTGGTGTAGTCAAATTTATATACGTATATAGTATTAATCCCGTAAGAATTCTTTCCAAAATACTTCTCAACCAAGAGAAA
>BQNB010048793.1:4416-42379 GCA_026074375.1 Tanacetum coccineum
AAACACTGAACAAGTAAAGTTGTATGCTTTGTGTAACAAGTCTTTTATCAAATCCAATGTACCATTTTAAACGACTTTTCGTCTTTCTTATATATCTTGTGCTATTGATCTATGAAGTGACACGCCTCGGATATCCTTATTCCGCTGCGACCCAATTTGGGGGTGTTACATGAACATATCAATAAATTTGATTTAAAAGATGAAACATCATTGTCTGAATGTGATGAAGAGGAACAAAAGGTTTTAAACTTTAATGATCTATTTCCTTTTAACGTAATTTATCCCAATGATTCAAAATCGGACGAGGACAATGATGATTATAAAATCCACATTGAACACTCTTCGGGGGATTTATCTGTAAAACCGTTACCTGATGTAATAAATACCGATGATGGTGCATATGCACATGGGTCAAATAAGTTTTTGGAAGCAAGTCATGATACATCTAATAAATTTTTCAATACTGAAACTTTTATCAAGGAATTTAATTTTAATATCATGACTTGTAAGTATATTATCAAAGGGATGTCATTCATTTTTCTAATCCAGAATTTGTATGTGCCATTTGGCATCCCGTTCGACCCCAAATTGTTTTATAAGGATGGGATTAAATTGGGTCAAGTTTAACTTAAAGGCTTTTTTGTAAACAAAAGTGCTTGCCGGGAGACAAATCAGAATGTAATTTTTAATTTTTATCGAGTATGTCTTCCCAGACTGTCTATACGGCGTATCCAAACCCCATGGATACGGCGTATTAGCCTTCTGGACGTTATCCAGCCTTTATTTTCAGCACATTCTATATGACGTATTCGTTAAATGAATACAGCGTATTTGACACAGGTATTGATAAGTGTAGAATACACATATCTATTTATGCTTAAAAAGGCCCAATTCAACCCAAAACGGATCAAAAATAGCAAAAATATGCTTGTATTTGAGTTTAATGTGTGCAGGTATGGATATGTCAAGTATTACAAGAAAACAGTAGAAATCAGTCAAAAACGGACACGAGAACGGATGAGTGATCAAGAAGCTAAAGAAATCAAAGCCAAAGCCAGAGAGATCATGCCTCAGCCTTCTGTAGTCAATTGCAAGAAATCAGTCAACCAAACCCAACTCCATTGTTTTATAAGTTCAAGGGCTGTTTTTGCAATTTATGGAAGTTATAATTATAACTTGAAATGTTGCTTGCCAAACACAAGGGCCAGTTATGCAATTACCCCAATGTTACAAAAGGGCGCGGGTCAAGGCGCGGGTCAAATAAATCCGGGTGCCCTCAATCAACCAATCATATCAAAACCCCCAACCCGATTACCCAAACCTAACCCGAACCCCTAACCCGACCAACCCGGTTAACTTATAACCCCAATAACAGTTACTGTGCACTCATTTTTACCCAAAACAGATTTACCTCACTCACACACACTCGAACACACCAAGAACACCAAGAACCCTAGTTTCTTAACCATTCACCCACACCTAAATTAACCATAGGGTTAATGACCCCCTCACACTCCTTAACCCATCCATCACTTTCAATCATAAACCTAACCCGTTCCACCCTGGCAAAATAAGAAGAAACGATTGGATGATGTGACGTATGTGAGTGTTTACACTCACATATCTAACACAAATATGCCACGTCAATGATCCGGGTTATACACATCTTTTAATCCAACGGCTTACTTTTGAGATCAAGGAGAAAGAGTAATTGAAGGGCTGAGATAAGATAGAAGGATCTAGAGAAGGAGGTGAGCTCAAGACTTCGGGTATAAATACCCCCTCATTCCAGCTTACACAGGAGTGAATTTTTAGTTTATTTTTGTAGTAGTTTATTTCTTTTCGATTCAGTTTATTTAGTAGTCTTTTTATGTAATTTCAATTTCATGTTATTTTATTTCGTATTGTAAGAAACTTATTTCAGTTTTAATAAAAGAATTATTTCATATTAATTTGCGTCTTCATTTAAATTCTGTCGAAATATTGGTATTTGTGTTTGTTATTGTTGTTCAAAGAATCAAGGCTTGATACCTATTGGAATTGGATGGCTGCTATGGTATCAAGAGGGTGTAGTAGGCTGAGGGTCAGCTTATAGGTTAGATTAGGTTTTTGTTATTGATTAAGGGCTTATGTGGATTAAGCCATAAGCTCAAAATAAGCTGTTAAGCTTTCCTGTTCATGCTGGAAAGCCAAGGTACACCTTATTTTAGGTTTTGCATTTGTTCTTTTTCTGTTTTCTTAATAAGCTGTGGGATATTTGTACTAGTAATCTGTTTAGTAGTAGCTTAATAAGCTGTAGGATTTGCAAACAGTTTGATTAAGCAGAATTTATAAAGTAGTGAAAATTTTGTCATGTGCCTTGGAGATTTGCTTTGCTTATTTAGTTTAAGAGATAGAATACTAAGTTGCTAGAAGCTTATCAGTCTTCATAAGCCCATTTAGCTTATTTCAAATAAGTTAGAGTCAAGTTTTATAAAAATAGTTTCTTAAAAAGCTAGAGCAATAAGCTGTTTTATATAAAAAGATGTTGAGTGTTAGAAGTTAGGGAGTTCAGGGGTCATTTCTGTCTTTCTTTAAAGTTTCTGTTAGTTAAAAATTTGCATAGTTAGTCCTTGTTAATTGCATAATTAGTCCTTAGTTAATTACATAGTTAGTCCTTCGTTAGTTTAATAGTTTAGTCTGTTAAGTCCCTAGGTTAAGGGACTGCTTCTGTCAATTGATCAAACTTTGTGTTTTTTTATAAAACTTTAAATTTACCCCGCCTACCCCTCAGCTTTGTTTCATGTCACTTTCAACCCATGTGTTTGTTTGGATTTAGTTTAAGTTTTATAAAATAGTTTAATTAAATAATAAAATTAGTTTTTTTTAGTTTAATTAATTAAATTAGTTTTTAATAAATAGTTTAAAATTAGGGCTTTTAATAAAATTAATTTTCTGCATTTTTTTTCTCTTTATAAAAAGTATTTTTATAGAATTTTTAGTTTAAGTTTTATATTTTTAAAAATTAATTTTCAAATTTAGTTTTAAAACATTTAATTTTCAAACCTTTAGTTTTTTAATTTTAACCTTTTAAATAGAAAAATTAGTGATAAAAAAAAAATGTTTTTCTCATCTTTTAAGTAATTTAGGATTAAGTTAGCTTAAAAAGTATTTTTCTTAATTTTTATCAATTAAATTTCTATTTTTAGGAATTAATTTAGATTAATTAGTGTTTAATTCATATAAAATCCAAAAAGCCTTTAAAAAATATTTTTTTTATTTTCTAAAATTTTCTTTAGCATTAATTAGGATGTGGGGAATCTAGTTTATAATTTTAAGATTTAAATTGCATTTGTTCTTCTTAAATGTCGAATTTTATTTTAATTTCGTAATTAGTTTAATTTGTTAATTGTTTTTTTAATTGTGTCTTTATTTTAGATGTATTAATTAAGTCAAAAATTATCTCTTTCTTATTCACAATACAGAATACCAAACTTAAACGTAAGGTTTCAATTAGCACGAGTCATCTGGGGAGACGACCGGGTGATCTTACTTACCCGGTTTATTTAACGTTTTTTTATATTATATTATATATATTTTTGAGAGTGAATTTTATCAAGGGAAACTTGGTAACTTTCTTAATTACTCTCGGGATTATATTATTATATTGTATTTTACGCGTATAAAAATTTAGCAATCATTAGTATTAGTGTCAAGTCTAGTTAATATATACGATAAGTAGAAGGTAGCTAAGTGTCTTTTTTATATAGTTTTGTCTAGGGTTTTGAGTCGGTTCCCCCTCACCCCTATAAATAGAGGTGGGGGTGAAGGTCTCAAAACACATGCATTCTTCTTATTCTTTCCTTGTAACCGATTCAAGATTTAATAAACTTGATCGTTCGGTTAAACTTGTATTGTTCTTCGTTCTTCTTTTTTATTTATTCTTCAAAGGGTGTCGTTAGAAGGCTGTTACTTGTGCTTGATATATACCGCGATCTAGCGTTCCGCGATCGAACTTCGGTTTGTTGTCGTAATCGTTCAACAACGTTAGTTAGAAATCAGTTACGAGTTATATGTTAGTTACCGTTGTTATAACACTTATGGTGTTTACTAGCAATACTAGTTTGGATGTTACTTTTGATGAGATGTTTGATGAAATGTCTATGAATGAATTCCTGAAAAGAAAATATATAGTGGATGAGTATTATGATGCATTCAATTCATCTTTTAGTAATAAGGGTTTGGATGGATTGTATCTCATTGACCTCTTCGTTTTTGGGTTGCAACCGGAAATAGAGAAAACGGTTAAGATGTTCAAACCAAAATCCCTTTCGAATGCTTATCATTTGGCCCGTTTACAAGAAACAACCAATAATCTCATAAAGGGAATGACCAAAGCATTATTTTTTTATACTTCTTGTGTTAAAGATTCAAGGGAAGTGATGGATGAAGTGATGAGAAAAAGTTTGTTGAAAATGGGTTTAAGCTCAACAAGATTGACGAAAGTCAAGTGGGTGTTCTTTGTCTTGAAGATTCAATAATGGATTTTGATAAAGTTTGTGAAGAGGCCATGAAAAGTAGTGAATTGGAATTGAATGTGTCATGTAAAGTGGATGTTGATGGTGATGGGAGAATTGTGAAGAAGATGGGTAAGATCATGAAATTTAATCAAGTGAAGTGGTCGATAATAATATTGATTTGAAGAATCTTGTCGAAGTTAGCAAAGAAGGGGATAAAGATGAGGAAATGTCATCAAAATATTTGAGTGGAGTTGAAGATAATAACACATGTTTTGTGGAAATGACTACAGTTAGTTGCAAACATTAGTGAGGTTACTAATTGTTCACAACACAATAAAGCATATCGCATCTTGGAAAATCAAGATAATAAGGAAGATTATGGGGTTAAGTGTAATGAAGAGGTAAGGAATTTGGTTAATGGTATTGCTGGTATGCAAATAGATTCAGGTAGGAATGGGGATTCAAATTTTGATGTTATGGGTGTCGATGATGTTATAATAAACTTGAGTAAGGAAGATGCGAACCGCGACTCCCACAAAGAAGTTAAAAACATAAAAGAGTGTGGTGGGAAAGGATAACGCTCAAATTGAGTATATTCTTAGGAGCGTTATCCGTACTTTTGTATATAATATTTGGCTATTTTTATATGTTTTTGTTACTTAATTGTACCAAAGTGTGTTTGCATGTCTATTTGTAGCCAAGTACAGGAAAAGCAAGAAAAAGATGAAGAAACAAAGAATAAATGAAGTTTTATGCACGTACGAAGAATCCCTCGTAAAGAACAAGCTCGGGGAAGCAATTCAATGACAAAAGAGTGAACCATACAAGCTTCCAAGACCTGAGATCAAGTTGTAATGAAGATATGGTGAAGTACGAAGACCCACGACCAAGCACAACTCGAACAAGAGCATTAAACGAAAGATCTAACAAAATGATCTCACCATCGACCATCTAGCCGCCCGGCTGGAGAGTCTGCCGCCTGGCAGAAGGTGTGCCGCCCGGCAGGAGGCTTTGCCGCCCGGCTCTTGGAGCCTACGTTTTTCATTTCACTCTAGAAGAAAACTGAACAACACAAAGAAGGAATCTAGACCCTCACTACTAAACGACCTTTGGACACCCCTTTAGCCCTTGAACCAACATAAAATGGTAGTATAAATAGGAGACCCCTATGCCTCATTTTAACACACACCTCACTATTCTCCAACCCTAAACCCTAATCCTCATATCCACCACTCCTCTCCAAAGTCATCTAAGTCCAGGAAAGTCAGGAAGAAGCTCCAAGAAAGCCAAGAAAGAGGAAGGATCCCTCTAAGTCACAAGTTTGTCATTTCCTAGTTTACATTCCTTTAACTTTTTGTAATACTTTTGTAAGAACTCTCATTATGTTTATGAATGTATTATTTTCTAGAATTATGTCTTGGTTTAATATGAGTGGCTAGTCCCTCTATGTGCTTGGTTAGATGATGTTTGTGGTATGAAGATTCGATTATGATAGTGTGGCATGTTAACTCAATTTCAAGCTAAGTCTTAGATCCATTTGTTTTTATGTTCTAAAGTGGGATAGTTTTATCTACCAGATTGTTTGTTGAGAATATCATAGGTCAAAAGGGATATTGTTAACCAATCAATTGTTGCCTTTTTGTCTACGATCGGCTACCTTTTGTATTGACCATTTCTTAAGCTGTTTGGTAAAACTAGGAACATAATAAGTGATGTCTATGGTTTGTGAAATGAACCGCGAATCAAACTCATAGAGGTTGTCTTAGTCTTGCATTGATTGATTGTGCCTAATGCTTGTTTTTATCACTTAGAGTCTTGACGAAGGAAAAAGCTTTTAAAAAAACAATAGTTTGGATAATTTCTAATTCTTTTAATCAACTTGTTAGTATTTTCCACCTTCATATCGAATCAGATTCCCAAACTGAATCTAAACAAGTACATCTATTTATTATCGAATTACTTTTATCATTACTTGCTTGCATCTTAGGACCTTTATCATCGGAATCTTTATCAAGTCGAAAACCCAAATCCCCGCGAATGATCCCGGCTTACCATTCCATATCTTGCTACTACGGACGAGTTTACTTGCTCGTATGTGTTGCTTAAGAATTTGGAATACCGAGTTATAAATTTAAAACTGACCCGTATTGCACGCATCACTCCCCGGCAACGGTGCCAAAAACTTGATGTGTTGTAGTTAGGGGTGTGATTTGTGATTCAAGTTTTAAATTTATATTTTGCCGACTTAACGAAAAACAACACTTTAACGGGCAGTGTACCCGATCGATGGGAGTTTCGTGGTAAGTAGGGTGTCGAACACTTTGAGCGAAGTTAAATCTTTCAATTTATTAATACTTTGGTTTTTCTAATCTAAGTTAGTCTAATCTATACTAAACCTATGCTAAACCTAAGTTAATCCTAAATCTAATGGATAAGGGGGGTTTTCAGCCTGAGAGACTGGCACAGGTTTCGTGGTGACTAAAACCAATTCAAGACACTTTAACACACGTAAGCAAATTAACAGAAGATAAAAGAGCGGTGATAACGCCTAAATTATACATGTTTTCGGCGGCGTTATTTGCATTTATTATATCATTTCTTGTGAACTTTTGGTACTTAATCAAGTATATTTGCTATTATATTTTCCAGGTACGCGTCGTGGACGAATTCGGAAGATTACACGAAGAATTGAAGCTTAAATGAAGAAATAACTTAAGCAGAATGATCTCCCGACACCTGTTCACTGTTTTGGTCATAACTCGGTCATACGAACTCCGTTTTAGTTGGTTCAAGCGGCCACGCGAAGAGAATTCAATTATCTACAACCATGAAGAAGGCCAACTACTGAAAACGCCCCAAAGTGCAGCACACTTTTCACCAAAATTGAAAAATCCTTTAATACCCAAAGTGCGGTGGTTTTACCCAAAGTGCGGCGCACTTTCTGACAAATTTAAGAGAATTAATGGCAATTAAATGCTAAGTGCATTAACACCCGATGTGCGGCGCACAAATAAGTTTATGCGGCACACTTTTGCTCCTGAAAAGCCTATAAATACTCTCCTTGGCTCCCTCATTTCACACACCATCACACAAACAAATCCCATCCGATTCTACAATTTAGAATAGGTGTTTTTGGTGATCTTGGCTTGATAAACCAAGGATCCAAACTCCCCTTCAAACCACCATCACCACCATCGACTACGACCACTCTCCACCATTAATTCCCAGGTTTTGATCCATCAAAGAAACATAATAGAAGTGTTTATTCGAATCTATAATCGATTGTGACATAATTGTTCATAGTTTCCGGATTTTGCTTTGAATAAAATAAGATGTTGGGAAATTCTTGTGAAATCACCATATTTTGCTCTTGAAGTCGGTAAAAACTTTTGAATATGATCTTTATTGAATTCGTGATGAATGTCATGTGTTTTCTTACTTTGATTATGGAGTAGTAATCTTATGTTTGTTTGGGCATAATGTGATCTTTGATATAGAGCGTTTGGATATGTGTTTATTTAATTGGTAAAACATATTTTGTATAAGAATATAGGCCGAAAGGGTTCTTTTATATATGTGTTTAGTCATTCCACTTAATATATTGGTTACAATAACTTATAAAGGTCGAAAGGATTTGTTGTTATTAATCGATATAATCACTAGTTATATTAAAGGCCGAAAGGATTTATAACTTGTGGTAACTCTATTTTCTAAACTTCTAAACACTATCCCAAACACTACATTGTCTTAGTGATCATTGCCTAAACAAACATACCTTAAACATTTGATTGAATCATCTTTTAATCACTTTCGTTATAATATCCGATATATGCAAGATTTGGTTAATTTGATCCGTGAAAATCTTATTAACCTTAACCCCTTAATTACAAACTGTGAAAACTTCAATTCCCGTGGAATGACCTGGACTTACCTAAAAGCTATACTATACATGAACGGGTATACTTCCCGAGTGTTGTGTTTTTAGTAAAAATCGGTATTCCTAGTATTATAAATTTAAAGCTTGTAAAATACACATCAAGTTTTTGGCGCCGTTGCTGGGGAATTGTTTAAGTTATTATAGTTTGTTGCTTGTTTTTGGTGCTAAATTGTTTCTTGTTAAGTTGTCTATTGTTTGGAAAATCAAAATTTTCAAACTCGCCGTACCGTTTTCTGGCAAACAAAAACAAAAACAAAACTTTTTTTCTTCAGGAAGTACGTCGCACATCCTATTTGTGTGCCGGTTTTCCTGAAAACCCAGAAAGTACACCGTACTTTACCCAAGTACGCCGCGCTTTCTGCAAATTTTCATAAATAGAATTTTATTTCAAAAAACCAAAACCAAAACCCCCAATTTGCTAGTCTTAGGTTCTATAATCATTTCGAATTATATTTTATCTAATTATATGCCTTGTGTATTTGTAATTATCTAGTTTATCATAATATTCGAAAAAAAAACATAAAAATTCCAGAAAAGTCGACGCACTTTTCCTAAATTACACTACACCTGTTCAAAAAAAATCTTTTATTTATTTATCCTTATTTGCTATATATAATTAAATTAATATATATATATAAATCTATAAAAATATAAAAAATATAAAATATATATGAAAATAATTTACTTTATTTTGAATATTATTCTATTAGCCTTAATTATAATATAAAAATGTCTTTTTGCAAAATGCTTAATGTATGTATAAATCTCCTATCTTACGAAAAACAACTTGTGAATCTAATATATAAATTTAATAACATGGGCTTGTAAATTTAAATGTTCCGAAAAGAATACATTCAGATCGAATCTTCGACCCAACATTCTTCCGTTAATGACTTTATCATTATAAATATACCCGAAGAGGATGTTGAACCCAAACAAATAATTCTCGATCCTGATGATCAACCTATGTGGAAGAGTGCTAAGACTGTAGCACCAACTCCTAATTCTACCATAATTCAACTCGATGTTGATGACAACTTTGTTATCAATAGTACCCCACTTTAAAATGATTCGGGAAAATAAATTCGATGGTTATATGCGGGCTGATCCACATGACCACATCCGTGAATTCCTCGTAATCTGCAACATGTTCAGATACGGTGTAACGCAGAGTGAAGTTGTTAAGCTTTTAATATTTCCCTTTTCCTTGTGCGACGAAGCTAAAACCTGGTTTAACGAACTTAATGAATTGTCTATAACATCGTGGGAACAAATGAGAAGAGCTTTTATAAACAGATTCTTTCCACCTTTGTTATTTAACCATCTTTTACTTGAATCATAAATTTCTCTCAACTCGTAAGTGAAAGTCTAACCGAAGCCTGGTTAAGACTCAAGAACATGCTTCGAAAATGTCATGGGCACGGTTTGACCAAAGGAGCTATTATTCAAATAATCTATCATCGTCTAGACGAACCCACTCAAGGAATCCTAGACGTAACAGCTGGAGGAATCTTCCTCTATAAAAGTCCAAAACAAGCTTTTCAATTTCTTGATGATAAAGTCCTTTTTGAACATGATTGGCCCATTAAATCTAAAAATGAACATCATCAAAAATCTGTTTCCTTCGCCGATGGAAGTGATAGTAATACTGATAATTCTTGATTTATGGAAAAATTGAAGGTTATGGATTCTCAAATTATAAGCTTAAATGAAGAATTGCAAGATATACGTAACAAATACAATGATCTTAGAGAGGGAAATGCTTCTAAAAACAACCTGAACGATGACACGCCAATGTGTGAACGTCATGAAGAAAATTACATCTAATCTGAAGGTCATCAAAATCAAATCTCTCATGATTCGTATTCTCACCAAACGTATCATGATCCTAATGATTCCGAGAAATCGCTCAAAGAATTAAACAATGATGTAAAAAATGATCTCGAAGATTTCAAAAGACGTATCCGTAGCATGAGAACTGTTCATTGGAAACTTTTTGCCAGAGACGATGTTAAAGTTTTACTTAACAAAAAGTTTGAAACAATTAACCTAGAACCTCAATCTAAAACAGATCTTGAAAAATCAATCACAAAATTCTTGGATGGTCAAAGAGTTACAAATATGTTTTTCAAAAACAATATTAACGATATGATTTTAAAGATGAAGCAAAATGAAAAGAATTTCCAAACTATCTTTAAAAACATGGAAAGGAAAATAGATGAGTGGGAGAAGTCTCAAAACATCTCTTCAGAACAAACCAATTGGACTGAACCACAACCTCCCCCTCAAGCTCACACTGAGCAAGTGAATGTCGTATTCACCAGGAGTGGAAAGTCTGATGATTCTCCGAAAACTCAAAAAGATCCACCACCTCCTATCATCGTTGACAATAAAACTAAAAAAGATAAACCTATTAAGACAACAAAAAAAGGCTATCATGTGGTAAAAACAAAAGAATATCCATTCCGTGAATATATTCCAAAAATACCATATCCTCAAGCTTTAAGAGTGGATCATTCCCACTTAAACCGTATCATTAAGGAATCTTAAATCGAGTTAAGTATAGTAATAATAATAATAGTAGCAATAGTTAATAATAATAATAAACCTATAAAAAACTAAAAATATATATATAACAAAAAACTTTGCAGTTTTTAAGTATGTCACGCATTCGGCCGGTGTGTCGCGTATCTCGATTTCTGCTTCCAAAAAGAAATTTATCAAACTTTGTGGGTGTGTTCGCTGGAAACCCTCACGAGACTATAACTCGTCCAATCAGGTCACCGAGGGGTTTAAAGGCTTGTTGCATGTGCTAAATGCAACCGTGGAGCTTGGATTGGTGGTTGGCATTTTACACTTGGAGACTTATATAATTAGAATATTATATTGCATGTGGTAGAATACACATGCTTGGCGCTTCGTTTCGCGCCATATCCTTCATAATTCAGCCAAGCACTTATGAGCCCCTGGAAGTTTTAATTTTACGCATAATGCTCTACTTAAGTGTGGAGGAGCTCTCGCTCCTCACAAAAAAAAGAACGTAATGGAATCACTCAAGGATAGCTCTAACGTAGCTATATCTCTCTATGCCCCGGGAAGTACCGTTTTCCCTTAATTTTCCCTATTTTATATATTTATCAGTTCTCACATTGAGGGCAATGTTCAACTTAAGTGTGGAGGGGTAGCAAATAGGAAAAATTAATCATGTCCCTCCATGTTTGCCCTGCAGAAATTTTCAACTGATATTTTTTGGAAGATTTAAAGATTTTAAAAAATTATATATTGCTTTTCCAAAAACTTAAAAAATGCATACTCTCAGTAAGACAAATTCACCCGGATTGACATTTTAACTAGCACAAAATCAACCCACTTAAATTGTAAGGTGCGCCTCTAGATCTTAAGGAATTCGGGTATCCATCTTTGATACCCAAGATAATTTTTCCTTTAGCTTGTTCGAGTTAGGGTTGAATGCAGTCATATGTGTCTATTCTGTCGTTACGGATGTGTACGTATGGTCTTTGTCTCCTTTTCTGGAACATTGATACTGGTATTAAGTTCTATGAGTAGGCCGGTAATTTAGTAAGCTCCAGAACTTGTGCTTGATCATCATTTACTAGACCGTAGTGAGGTTAATTTATAGACAAAGTCGTATGATAAGAGGTGAAATAAATCCCTATGCAATCATGTATCTGCAGCACTCGCTTTTAGTGTTGAGATCCCCAAAGTATCCCAAGAGCAAGAAAAATATGCTCGATGAAGAAGAAGTTTTGTGCCAGCCTTAGTTATCGCAGTATCTGGAATGAAAAAAAAATATGAAATTTTTTTTTCAAAGTATAAGGTAAAGTTCTGGCACATGGAATCAAGTATCTGCTATTCACCCTCATCGTTATTACGTTTTGCCTCTTTGAGATTTCTGTCTAGGTGCTCACGCCGCAACAGGCATGTTATGTGTCTAGTAACAAGCATATGGTAATCGAACTAGATTATGACATGGCAATTGAGTGACTTCTACAAATATAAAAACCCTATCTGAGTGACTCGAGTGAATTCAAAAATAAACATTTTCCCTATGTGAGGTGCTATGTTATATGTCTATGCCTCAAAAATTATCTAATATGTAAACTCTTATAAAAATCCAAATTTTCTCCACGTCGCGATAAATGATCTTGTTTTTTCACTTTAATTGCTTGAGGGAAAGTAATAGCTAAGTGTGGAGGGATTTGATAACGCCTAAATTATACATATTTTCGGCGGCGTTATTTTCATTTATTTGATCATTTTCTCGTAACCTTCCGTAACTTATCACGTAATATTTGCTATTATATGTTCTAGGTATGTGTCGTGGAAGAAAACGAAAGAATACACGAAGATAAGAAGCTTAAACGAAGAAGTAAACTCAAGATAAAGATCCCCCGACACATGTCCACTGTTTTGGCCATAACTGGAGCATACGAACTCGGATTCAGTTGATTCAAGCGGCCACAGAAAGAGAATTCAATTATCTACAACTTTGGAAAAGGCCACTTGCTGAAAATACAAAAAGTGCACCGTACTTGCCCAAAAACCGGTGCACTTTCTGTCTAATCAGCCTTGTTCACTGTTTTTGATCAAACAAAGGTATCATACCTGAACTCCGTTTTAGTTGATTCAAGCGGCCACGCAAAGAGAATTCAGTTGTCTACAACCACGCTTAAGACCAAGTGCTAGAAATGCCAAATGTGTGGCGAACTTGTAAAAAAGTGTGGCACACTTTTCCATCAAACCTGAAAAGTCGGGCATTTAATGAAGACAACATTTACACCTTAAGTGCGCCGCATTTATTTGTAAGTGCACCGCACTTGGCCCCCGAAACAGCCTATATAAGGCCCCTTTGCCTCTCATATCTCAGATAACTCTCACACACAATCCCCCAGTCGTTTGGAACCCTTAGAAGGGGTGTTTTTAGTGATAAAATCATGAGAACCTTTGATCCAAACTACCTTGATAACAAAAATCATCACCACTATTAGAATCAAAGTTCTTGAATAAGTTAGATAGTCTTGGTTGAAGTTTGATTGGTTATTTTTAAACCTACCTTTATATATATAATATATAATAAAATATAAAATATATATAGTAAGTATATAATCTAAAAACACAATCAATAAAACCAGGAAGTAGTATAGAATGTTCCCGGGTCGTTTATCCCCAACGAGGCTGGATTGGAGAATCGATACAGTCGGAAGATTGGAGTTTGAATGAGAGAAATGATTTGAGAGTGTGGAAAGCTAAGTTAAACAATGACAAACAAAAACGATTAAGAAAAACCTAAAAATTATGAAATTAAGCTAAAAAACGAGAGCAGGAATCCCGAACAAGGGGTCAAAAACCTAAAATCTTTCAAAATTCAACTCCACCGACAAAGAATTTTTACTTCTAAACTACTCTAGGGGACTAATAACGAAGAATGAAAAAGACTAGACTGAAAACGGAGGTCGTTTGACCCAAAAACGAGTCAAGACAAAATCCGTACCCGAGGCCCGTTCTTTAAAAATCAAAAGTTTGCAAAATTAACCCTACAAAAGTTTTTCTATTTTTCCTACGTAATATATGACTAAAGAAAATTTTCTAAAAAAGAAAAATATTTTTTTGATAATTTTATAATTTTATGAATTTTCTAAACTTTTAACTAAATTAAATTATAAAAAATACTAAACTATTTTTAAAAATTCTGAAAAAATTACTAAAATTACTTTATACTAGTACTGTCCTAAGAAAAATAAGAAACCCAAATTTCGGCTTATAAATAAGCCGAAATTAAGCTCGAAAGAGCTTATAGCTTAAAGGGCCAAAAAAGGGTTAAGTACTAAACCACTTGGGCTTCTAACGTAGAAGTCCCAAGGGCACAGCGGTAAGACTTGGTATAAAGAGGGGTGTATTGAGGGTAGAGACCCGGGTTCGAGTCTTGCTCACCTTTTTTTTTATGAAAACTTTTTATACAACTTTGATAAGCTCATTGAGCTTATCATTTTTCATAACTACGACTTTTTGAGAATGCTTATGAATAAGCTGAAAAAGGGCTTTTTCTTGGACAGTAGCTTAAATTAAGCTTAAGGCTTAATGTGGCTTTTTCCCTTGACTTTTTAAACTACTAAGCTAACTTTTGAACACATAAGCTGAAAGGGATTTCTATCCCAACCTAAATAAGCACGTATGAACTAAAACCTAGCGACTAAATAAGCTAAAAAGAAAACTAAACTAGACAGAAAGCTTAAACAAGCTTAAAAGCAAATATGGCATTTTCTATTTGGCTGTTAACACTCAATAAGCAAAGAAAGGACTAATAAGCTAAGACAAATAGAAAACCAAGCTAAATAAGTAAAAGGGAATAAAAAGCTATGACTAATAAGCTCCTAATAAGCTAGAAAAAGAAAATAAGCAATTTACTAAACACAACAACAGAAACATGTCAAAAAGCCTACTTTGGGCTTAAATTAAAGCTACTTAGAGGGCTTCTTAAAGTCTACAAAGCTAGGGTTTAATAAAAGAGCTTATTGGCTTTTTAGAAAAGCCAAAAGCTTGGGCTGAAGTTAACAAATAAGCTAGAAAAATAGGCTTGAAAATGGTGTCTAGCACCAAGGGACATAAACAAAAAAGGAGACTATTTTGACAGCTTAAAATAAACTGTCAAATAAGCCTCAAAATAAAAAATGAAGTAAGACAGATAGTATGCTTAAGTTGAGCTTATCTGCAAATTTAAGCACCTGCAAACACTTTAAAGTTTTTTTGCTGATTTTTTACAAAAGAAATAGAATGAGATTATTTTGAAAAACTTGCCTAATTTCATATGTGAAAAACTTAAAAAAATGTTGACAGATTTGACAAAGTTAAAAGAGACATAAACCTATTGGAATTTTTACTCTAAAAAGATAAAGAGAAAATATTCTTAAGCTAGTTTTAACAACTTAATCAAATAAGCACTTTGACCACAGTTTGAAAACCAACATTTTGGATACTTATGAAAGAAACTTAAAAACAGTTTAAAAACCTAAGAGCTTGGAAAAACAGACTCAAATTAGCTTAGAGACTTAAGCCAAAGTTAACCAATTGTCCCCAACCCATACCATTGCATTTTTGACCCATTTTGGGCTTAACCCAAACACCCTCTTATATTTTTAAAAAACGAATTTACCACTTACAAAGACTGAATTGAGCCCTAAGTTTTAAAGACAACCACCGTAAACAGTTATTTAGATAATAAAAAATGAAAAAGCAAACACAAATAAAGCCATTTGAAAAAGCTTATAACGCTAACAGCATTAATAAGCCTTACTTAGACAGTTTAAGCAATGGACAGGTTAATTATACAATAGCAACTAAAGGACATTTTTAAGCTTAAATAAACACAAATAAGCACAAAAGGACATAGATAAGCTGAAAATAAGCCACAATAAGCAATGCTACAGTAATAATAAGCCAAAATTTAAAAAGAAAGCATACCTTTAATCCTTGCTCAAAACAGGATTGTTAGCACCTAAATAAGCTCTAAGACCTACCCAAGCTTATAAATAAGCTAAACTAAAGAAACCCAATGACCATCCTTGTTGCTCTTCATCTTAGCTTAATTCAAACATTAGCTTTTCCTTTCTTTTGGATTTTTCTTAATTTTTGTATAAAAGTTTAAAAACAGGTTATGAAGAGATTTATATTAAGCTTAAAAGTGAGCTTCAAGGAAACAAGAATTTGAACAACAATTTAAAACTTTAAATCTTAATTTTCATTAAAAGAATTTTGCCTCTTTGAGATTTCTGTCTAGGTGCTCAAGCCGCAACGGGCATGTTTATGTGTCTAGTACAAGCATATGGTAGCGACCTCTATTATGTCTGTACAATTGAGTGACTTCATAAATATAAAACCCTATCTGAGTGACTCGTGTGAATTCAAAAACAAACACTTTCTCTATGTGAGGTGCTCTGTTATATGTCTATGCCTGAAAAGTTATAAAATTGGTAAATACTTGTAAATGCTAAAAATGATTTTTTTCCTCCACGTCATGATAAATGATCTCGTTTTCTCGCTTTAATTGCTTAAGGGCAAGCAATAGCTAAGTGTAGAGGGATTTGATAACGCCTAAATTATACATGTTTTCAGCGGCGTTATTTGCATTTATTTTATCATTTCTAGTGAACTTTTGGTACTTAATCAATTATATTTGCTATTATATGTTCTAGGTACGCGTCGTGGAAGAATTTGGAGGATTACACGAAGAATTGAAGCTTAAACGAAGAAATAACTCAAGCAGAATGATCTCCCGACACCTGCTCACTGTTTTGGTCATAACTCGGTCATACGAACTCCGTTTTAGTTGGTTCAAGAGGCCACGCGAAAAGAATTCAATTATCTATAATCATGAAAAAGGCCAACTGCTGAAAACGACAAAAAGTATGCCGCACTTGCAGAAACTGCGGCGCACTTTTCACCAAAATTGAAAAATCCTTAATACCCAAAGTGCGGCGGTTTTACCCAAAGTGCGACGCACTTTCTGACTAATTTAATAGAATTAATGGCAATTAAATGCTTAGTGCATTAACACCCGATGTGCGGCGCACAAACAAATTTGTGCGGCGCGCTTTTGCCCCTGAAAAGCCTATAAATACCCTCCTTGGCTCCCTCATTTCACACACCATCACACAAACAAATCCCATCTGATTCTACAACTTATAATATGTGTTTTTGGTGATCTTGGCTTGACAAACCAAGGATCTAAACTCCCCTTCAAACCACCATCACCACCATCGACTACCACCACTCTCCACCATTAATTCGCAGGTTTTGATCCATCAAAGAAGCATAATAGAAGTGTTTATTCGAGTCTATAATCGATTGTGATAGAATTGTTCATAGTTTCTGGATTTTGCTTTGAATATAATAAGATGTTCTTGGGAAATTCTTGTGAAATCACCATATTTTGCTCTTGAAGTCGGTATAAACCTTGTTACTCTTTTGAATATGATCTTTATTGAATTCATGATGAATGTTATGTGTTTGCTTACTTTGATTATGGAGTGGTAATCTTATGATTGTTTAGGCATAATGTGATCTTTGATATGGAGCGTTTGGATATATGTTTATATAATTGGTAAAACATATTTTATATAAGAATATAGGCCGAAAGAGTTCTTTTATATATGTGTTTAGTCATTTCACTTAATATATTAGTTATAATAACTTATAAAGGCCGAAAGGATTTTTGTTATTAATCAATATAATCACTAGTTATATTTAAAGGCCAAAAGGATTTATAACTTGTGATAACTCTATTTTCTAAATTTATAAACACTACCTTATCTTAGTGGTCATTGCCTAAACAAACATACCCAAACACTACCTTGTCTTAGTGGTCATTGCCTAAACAAACATACCTTAATCATTTGATTGAATCATCTTTTAATCACTTTCGTTATAATATCTGATATATGTAAGATTTGGTTAATTTGATCCGTGACAATCTTATTAACCTTAGCACCTTAATTACAAACTATGAAAACTTCAATTCCTATTGAACGACCTGGACTTACCTAAAAGCTATACTATATACGAACGGGAATACTTCCCGAGTGTTGTGTTTTTAGTAAAAATCGGTATTTCTAGTATTATAAATTTAAAGCTTGTAAAACAAACATCAAGCGGTCTAGTCAAATATAAGAAAACTGTATTTACCATTATTAATCTAATCAAAACGTTGGTTTGTTTATTAGTGCATTAATTACTTATCTCGAAGCGGCATATCATTCTTAGACTTGGGTGAGACTTATTCCTAAGACCTAGACACGTAGCATTCTGTCATAATTAAACGCATCCGCATAAAGCATCCTTATATATTGATTATAATTTATCTAGAGGACAACACAGTGTATGTCATACTAACCCTAGCTCATAGAGACTTTACCCACTTACTGCTTAACAGTAACTTTTGCTAGGTGGTAGTCCACAATCCAGACTATACCAATGATCAGAACGTTATTAGTTAGTACTAAGCCACCACCTACAACGGTACAACCAGTTCAATCAAGGCAAGCTGGACGTTATTAGTGATCCTATTTATTCCACCTATATGCATTATTATATGAAGAGCTATCTTGGACTCTTAGCCTACGCCCAAACAACATTGAAGTTGTAGCGCATTAAATATGTAGGACTAGACCTAGTTGAATGATAGTTCGTATACTTAAGCACGTAAACAAGTATCATGTGATAAACATAATCAATAAATTCAATGATAAATTAAGAAATCGAGATAAATAAAATCAAACATTAAGATCTTCATAACAATGGCTAATACCTGAAGGTATTAGCCTTCAAACGTCATAATTAATACAAGTGTAATGATTTAGCCAAGGTAAACTAACCGAGTTAACGAATGATACCAAAAACTGAACGATTACAAGAATATAAGAAATTACATGTTGTCTCATATGGAATAAATCGCGTTGCTTGACCTCTTCTGCTCTTTTTCTCCTCTGAAAATCAAATTTTATGGTTTAGGTATCGAGAATATGATTTAGCACACTTAAAACTTGTTTTTGAGTTTTTTATTTATAAGGTCTGAAGTCGGTATCGATACGGCGTATCCAAGGTGTTGGAAATGGCGTATTAGGGGTTTCTTAGAGTAGGGACCACGTTTGATATCTTCTAGAATATTCTATTCCCATATAGCTTAAATACGGCGTATTAGTCTTCCTTGATACGGCGTATTGGATCTTGTGGTCTTCGTGGTCTTTGGTGAGTGCAGGTACAGATACACTGTATCTTCCTTGTTGGATACGGCGTATTGGTCTTTAGAACAGTAATCTTCAAATATCTTCGTTTAAGCTCCAGAATGCGTGCCTTTTAGTTAATCTTCACCAAGTACTCCATAATTACTGCAATTCTCAAATATAAACGATTAAGTAACAATTCTTTGCAATAATGATACAAAATGGGTTAATTACATAGGATAAATGATGCTATAAAATAGACGTTATTTGATGTCATCACTAAACCATACAAACCAAAAAATCTTTATCCTCAACCCCTTTGAAAAGAGAACATGGAAGCCCAATATGGTAAATTCCTCGATATGATTCGATCCATTCGAATCAATGTACCTCTTGTCGATGTTTTAGCAGGAATACCGAATTATGGCAAATTTCTCAAAGAACTCGTTAGCAACAAACACAAGCTTAGATAAATCTCATCCGCTTTCCTAAGCGATGAAAGTTCCGATGTGATTCAAAACAAAGTTCCACCTAAAATTGGAGACCCTAAAAGTTTTCTTATTCCTTGCACTTTTAGCAAAGCCTTCTTGTGTAATGCTTTAGCCGACCTTGGTGCTAGCATTAATCTCATGCCATATTCTCTATATGTGAAATTATCTCTTGAAACACTCAAACCGACTAAAATGAGCGTAAGATTAGCCGACCGATTATTCCAACACCCTATTGGAATTGATGAAAATATGCTCGTTGAAGTTGGTAAATTCACCTTTCCTGTAGATTTTTTTATTCTCGAAATGGAAGAAGATAGTAAAGTTCCTCTAATTTTAGGGAGACCCTTTCTTCATACTACCGATGCAGTAATTCGAGTAAAACAAAAACAACTCAATCTCGGAGTTGTTACTGAACGAATGACCTTTTCAATCGATTCCGCAATAAACACTCTTATTCAAACGATGATACATGTTTTAGCATTGATGTTATCGATGAAATCTTAGAAGAAGATTTTGATGCTCTTTTTGATGAAGGGAGTGAAATCCTTCATTCCATCAAGGGAACTATTTTCGAAGAGAAACTCTTTGTTGAATTCAATGAATTCATGGCTATTGATATTGAAGAAAACTCTAAATCTAAATCCGAAATCGAAGAACCACCATTCGAAAAAACCACCTTTAACACCAATTATAAAATCAAGACATCTCTCGAAGAACCTCCATCCGATCTTGAACTAAAACCTCTTCCTGATCATCTCGAATATGTATTCTTGGAAGAACCCTCTTTTCTTCCTGTAATCATATCATCTCAGCTTTCTGAACAAAACAGAAGTGAGCTCAACTCTGTTTTAAAAAGACAAAAGCAAGCCTTTGCTTAGAAAATAATAGACATTCCTAAAATCTGTCCGTCTTTTTGTAAACATAAAATACAGCTCTTAGAAGACAAAAAGCCAGTTGTTCAAAACAAAGACGATTAAACCCAAACATGCAAGAAGTTGTTAAAAAGAAATCGTTAAACTTCTCGACACTGGTATTATATTTCCAATCTCTGATAGCCCTTGGGTAAGTCCCATCCACTATGTACCCAAGAAAGGTGGTATTACAGTAGTCATAAACGAAAAAGATGAACTTGTCCCAACAAGAACCGTTACGGGTTGGAGAGTATGTATCGATTATCATAAACTCAATGAAGCAACGGCAAAGGACCACTTTCCTTTGCCATTCATGGATTAAATGTTAGAAAGACTCGTAGAAAATAAATATTTTGGTTTCCTCAATGGTTTTTTTGAATATTTTCAAATACCAATCGATCCCATGGATCAAGATAAAACAACCTTCACATGCTAATATGTAAGAAATCACATATCCTTTCTATATCAAAAATGTCCCTAAAAAGATAAAATTATGCATAAAATGCTTGTATATTGCTTGTTTTGTCTTTGTGATTGTATAGGTACGGATAATGCAAATATCGCAAGAAAACGGTCAAAGCCGGACAAACACGGACACGGGAAAGGAAAGAGTGTACAAAAGCCGGGGATTTGATAGCAAAAAATGACAAAAGTCAGCTCAAAGTCAGGATATGTCAATATTTGTGATCCTATGATTCTAGATATATAAATTGCAATATGGAGAGCTATCCCGGACTCTTAGCCTACGCCCAAACAACACCGAAGTTGCAGCACATTAAATATGTAGGACTAGACCCAGTTGAATGATAGGTCGCATACTTAAGCACGTAAACGAATATAAATTGATAAACATAAACAACAATCAACGATAAATTAAGCAATCAAGATAAACAAACCAAACATTAGATCTTTATAAACATGGCTGATACCTAAAGGTAATCACTGGATATCCATTGTAAAAATACACAAACGGTTTGATATAGAACGATTATAATAAAGAGACCTTAATCCAAACCAGTTTCGGTTTCGCAAAAAGATTACAAAAGTTTTCCTATGATCTTTAGACTCTTTTTTTTGACCTTCTACGCTCCTTTATTCGTCTTTTGGTCGACTTGGTGGTTTAGGGATTCACTTGCATACATAAAATTGATTAGGGTCGTGCTTAATAAACGTGTCTGGTAGTCGATTCAATACGACTTATTGAGAAGCTCAATACGGCGTATTAGATGACTTGGCGTGGGCTTCAAGAATAAAATATTCCAAAATTCTTGCGCAGGAATTTGGATACGCCGTATCTAATTTTTGGATACAGCATATTAACGAATATGCCATATCCGTTTTCTTGGATACGAAGTATTGACTGAAAATGTGTTTTTTCTTGATTTTTTGACTAAAAAAATAAACCAAGTATCATATATGGGATCAATGGCTTTATTCTTCAAAGTCAGGCAATGGTCTTGAGTTCTTCAAATCTTTAATATGGCGTATTGTCCTAGAATGAACGATTATCAGATTCATAATCAGTCGCCTTTCTTAAACTCTTCGTTTATGGTTCAAAACAAGTCATTTTTATTCTTTCATCTTTGTGCCAAATACTCGATAATTACTGCAAATAACAAATATAAACAATTAAGTACCAATTATTGCAATAATTATAATCAAATTGGGTCAATTACTGGGATAAATTGAGCCTATAAAATAGACGTTATTTGATGTCATCAAATATCCCCCCACTTGAATCCTACTTGTCCTCAAGTAGCCTTTAGAAGTTTATAAAAATGTATCCCTAAGGATATTTTCTGTTAAAGCATTATTTATCTAATTACAAGATACAGCATAACCCAACACCTCACGAAATAGTAAGATGAAATCACTCAAAATTTACTTCAACTAATCTATGGTGGTAAACTATGTAAACTAAATTGCTCAATTGCTCGGAAGGTCGTGACGAGTATTCTAATCTATAACTTGGCAAGGATACACACTCCTACCACTAAGCGACATGTAGTAACAAGTTATAAAGGTAAATAAGATTTTTTGTAGGAAAGGCCTTACTGGTTGATCATTCTATATCTTTCAAACCAGAAGACCCACCTCCAACAAGCAGCTGAAGCACACATACATGGCCATAATGATGAAATAGACATGTGTGTTCGATCACATACTCATTCGAATTTAACCAACAGTTAGGATGAAGAATGATATAGGGTAGGAACCTTCTAACTTTCACCAAAAGTCGTAAACCAACGAGGCAGCTAAGACATGCATACATGGCCATAACGATGGACTCGATCACATCCTCATTCGCGTAAAACCAACGGCTTATCATTAGGTGAGAGGGAAGTAAATTATTGTTAAATAAAAATTAAAAAAACAAATAGATTAAGACTAAGATACGAGTTTCTAGACACTTTTTCTCGACTGTTACCATGATAAAGACACAACTATTTACAACGTTTTGATCATAGATCAAAAACAACAACCAAAGTTGGCGTTCCCGTAATGGTCAACTTCCTAATCTTCCCAAAACTTTACATACTCTACAAGGCAAGTGGTGATATCTTCCACTTTGTATAATGCTTTACATCGTTGATTTTTGTTGCGTATCAACAAATAATCAATCCTTCGTGTAGTTCCTTCGGTAGTTTCGAAACGATTATCTTTAAACTTTCTTTCTCTTTCTTTTTGTATTTTTCTCATTTTTTCATTTTTTTGCTAACTATGGCCTCAAATCTCGATGTAGTTTCACCATCTTCACGATCATAATAATTCTGGATAATTCCTTCGGTAGTTCTTCGTTCTTCGGTTTCACCATTAATTGTGACGGCCGTAAAATCACATTAGTTTTGACTACTAATATACATTCCCATTTGCAATATGCAAATTTTCAACCGCACCAAAGATAGAAAATGACACAAGACTCGAGAAATACAACTTTAACACTTCAGAAGCAACTAGCAACTGTAAATTAAACTTAATCTAACTGGGTAGGTTAAGGTGTAAGGGTGTAACGAAACAAATAGTTGGTGTAATATCCTAAAGGATTGGCTCTACGAGTTGTTCTAGTGGATCTTCATTCTAAAGATGAGAAGTGGACAAGGGTTAAAACAGGGGGTAAAATCACGGGAGGTTGAACTATCCGGTGTAAGGTTTAGTTTACTAAGCAACATGTAAAGGCGATTTGGGTGTAAAGCCTAAACTTTACCAAATTTAAACAAGTTACTCTAATTAAATATCCATAATACTCAATATTGTGGTCTCGAATAGGTATACCAAGCCAAGTTCTAAAGTCTACTACATGACCGGCACACTCATATTTTGTGAATTTGGGTAAAAATTTAGAAACGAAAAGGCTAAATCCTCACAATATCTAACAAGGGTTGTTGTGTGCGGGTTATGTAACGTGTAATTTCACAAAAGTATGCTTGAAAAAATTTTAAAATTGAGCATAATTTAAGCATTTTAGTGTGAAAAATAGGACAAGTAAATATTATAAATCTATTCCCTCACTTGAATTATACAACGTCCTCATTGTATATATAAAACATTAAATACGGGAATTAAAAAGAATTAGAATGAGAAACTCCCCTGATATTTGCTTGGTAGATTCTCCAAGTTGCGTTTATGAGCAAGATTGTGTGCTGAAAAAGTGTCTGAATCCTAGCACGAATAGCACACAAATAGAATTCCAAAAAAATATGCATTCCACCAACTCCGTCGATATTTATTTTACGAGGCTTGTATAAAATAAAAGAAAGACATGTGCATTCCTATCTTGTACATACGTTATTAAACTAACTAACAAAATACGGGTCAGTCTGGTTGATACGGCGTATCAGTTTAGTGAATACGCCATATTCCAAAATCTAACAATAATGTTTTTAAAGTGCAATAAAAATAAAGACTGATAACGTCCAGACAATCAATACGCCGTATGGTATGGAGCGGATACGTCGTATTTCCGTATAGATGTCTAGGAAGACAGACTCAATAAAATTAAATAACAATTCGGGTTGTCTCTCAGGAAGCACTTTTGTTTATAGTAAAGTCTTTAAGTTAGACTTTTCTTCAGCTTCCTTTTACTCAGCTCTAGACACCATTCATCCTTCGTCCATTATTTGAAATATTTCTTGGTACGCCCGGTATGCCTCTTTTCTTATGATAGTAAGATCGTCATACTCGTCTTATTTTACAGCAACATACTCTTCCTCATTATTGGACGAATATTTGATCATCATATATCTCCTTATATTGCACACCGATAGCTCATGAATTTCGCATAATTCTTCTCTCTCATTATTTCTATGATTTATCTCATAAACATCATTGTAGTTTATATATATGTTCCATCGTCTCTTTTGTTCATAACGTGACTCATTGTCATCTTCATTGATCACTCCTTCCATGATATCTTTGTTTGTTAAAGCCAAATCTTTAAGTTCACTATCTTCTAAAGCTTCATACCACTCGTAATCCTGATAATGGAGTTGGTTTCCAATAATGTAAGTTCCGGGTAAATTTCCTCCATTACAGTATCCATCATCCTTCCAACTACATGTTGGCCATTCCGAACATCCAGTCTTATAATTGAAAGGCTTGCAAGTATGTTTAACTGGTGTGGGTTTGGTCCAAACTCCAGCGTTAGTCCATAGCTTCTCATCGACCCATGGTACGTCCTTGTTCCATTCATAGATCCAATCATTCTTGTAATCTTCATAGGTATTGAATCCCTTAATGTCCTTAGTAAGTAAGTCTGGATCAACTTGTAAAAGATAGTTAAATTCATTGAATGCCTTGCACATATGTGTTTCAAAATTAAATAAATTAGTGTCGATCCTAAAGACTTCAGCAACATTATCCATATCATCAGAAGACTCTTCATCAGTGAGCTCAACCTCATCATCTTCTTTGATCTAGTAAATCCATAATGCTTTCATAGTATAATGATCCATTTTCCTGTAGTTGAAAATTTTTGATCCCAACAATTCAGTAAATGCCACATCAGACGGATCATATCCCATATCATCATCAGCTTCATTTTCCGAATCATCATCCATTTTTGAGTCACATGGGATGTTAGCAACTTCAACTTCATATGTGAATAAATCATCACCCATTCCGCTTAATCGACTGACTTCATTGTTGAAAACTTCAAGTGGTGCATCGCAAGTGAGCGGAACATCTTCGACCTTAACATCCTTAATTTTCTCGAACTCTCCTTTGATAACCTTTATCATTTTTACTGAAAAATATCTAGAAAATTATCAGTAGAACTAGCGGGAGAAAGGTATTAAAAAAATTTGGGCTCTAAGTTCGAGAATGGAAAATAATTTTATCAGATGATCGATACGTCGTATTCAATAGAAGTGGATACGCCGTATTAATATGTTGGGTGAATACACTGTATTGGACAGAGAACTGGATACGCTGTGTCTGATGGAAGTGGATACACCGTATTCAGCTATCAACCATAATAGTGTATTAAGAAAAACAATTTAAATACGCTAACAATTAAACACACAAATATACAAGCAAACAATTAAAGACAAATATACAAAATTTACAGAATATACAAGAATATACACTAATCTAAATTACACTAATCCTAAGGGTTAGATCTAATCTAAGGTTAAAAACCAAAATATCAAATAAAAATCAAGATTAATTTTCACTCCCCGGCAACGGCGCCAAAAACTTGATGTGTCGTTGTGCTTAGGTATTATTTGTTATCAAGTTTTACTATTTATTTTATGCCGACTATACCTAAAAACAACACTTTAACGGGCAGTGTACCCGATCAGATGGAGTTTCGTGGTAAGTATGGTGTCGATCACTAAGAGCGAGAGCGTTAATATCTAGTCTATCAGTATTTTAGTTATCTAAGTTAAACCTAAATTAATCTAATTTATGCAAGACCTAAGTTAGACCTAATCTAATGATAAGGGGGGTTTCAGCCTGAGAGACTGGCACGGTTTTGTGTATCTAACCTAAGGTTTTGATGACAAGTAAAGCAATAAACACACACAAGAAGACAAACAAACGATAGAGAAGCGGTCAAGAACTAATGTAAGAAAAACGTATCAACCATGAATAATCCGATAAAACGCAGGTTTGTTTAATAGTGCAATGATTGTCTTATCTCGAAGGGCATATCATTCCTAGACTTAGGCGGTACTTCTTCCTAAGACCTAGACACGCTAATTCTGTCACAATTAGACGCATCCGCATAAAGCATCCTTATGTTGATTATAATCTATCTTAGGATCTAAGTAATGATGCTCTTACTAAACCCTAGGTCATGGAAGACTTTACCCACTTATTGCGTAACGGCTCTTTATATACTAGTAGTCTACTGTCCGAGTCCTTACCAATGGAATAAGAACATACTCATTGATACCAAGGTCACCTTATGGCTCAACTAAGCTCACTAAACTACAGGCAAGGATAGGTCAATATTTGTTGATCCTATGATCTAGATATTAAAATTGCAAATATAAAGACTATCCTATGACTTTTAGCCAATGCCAAAACATAACACTGAAGTTTGCAGCGCATTAAATAGTATGACTATAGACCCAGTTGAATGATAGGTCCGCATACTAATCACGTAAACGAATATAAATTGATAAACATAAACAACAATCAACGATATATTAAGCAATCAAGATACACAACCAAACATTAGATTCTTTATAAACATGGTGATAACCTAAAGGTAATCAGCCGAAGTCATTGTAAAAATATCACCATGGTTTGATATATATGAGAAAAATAAAGAAACCTTAAAATCGAACGGGCGTATTCGGTTGCGCAAAGATTACAAGAGTTTTTTCTATGACTTGATTTCTTTTCTGACCTCTATGCTCCTTATTCCCGTCTCTTGGTTGACTGTGGTTTAAGGATCACTCGCATACCTAAAATAGAGTTTATAGGGTCGACTATATAAAGGGTCTGGTAGTCGGATTGGATACGGCGTATTGAGAAGCTCAATACGGCGTATTGGATAACTTGGCGTGGGCTTCAAGAATAAAATATTTCAAAATTCTTGCGTAGGAATTTGGATACGCCGTATTCGATTTTTGGATACGGCGTATTGACCAATACACCATATTCGTTTTCTTGGATACGGAGTATTACCCAATATAGAGTATTAGGGTTTTTGGATACGGAGTATTGGCTAAAAATGTGTTTTTCTTAATTTTTTAACCAAAGTATCATATACGGCGTACAATGGCATATTCTCAAAGTCAAGCAATGGTCTAGAGTTCTTTCAAAGTCTAATAAAGGCGTAATTGTCTAGAATGAGACGGCGTATCGATGTCGAATCAGTCCGACGTTCTTAAACTCTTTGTTTATGCTTCAAACACGATCCTTTCTCAATCTTTGCCAAGTACCGATAATTTGCTGCAAGTAACAATATAAACAATTAAGTACCAATTCATGCAATAATTATATCAAATGGGTCCAATTACTTGGGAATATAAGAAGCAATAAAATAGACGTTTATTTGAATTCTCAATATCCCCCCACTTGAATCCTACTTGTCCTCAAGTAGTCTTTAGAAGTTTTTACAAAAATGTATCCCTAAGGATATTTTCTGTTAAAGCATTTTATTGATCTATTACAAGTCCACAACTAAACTCCTCACTGAAATAGGAAGATTGAAATCACTCAAATCACTCCACCTAATCTATGTGGTAACATGTACTAAATTTGCTCAAATTGCTCGGTTAAGTGATCGTGACGAGTATTCTATAATAAGCTTGGCAAGGAGACACAACTCTACCACTAAAGCCAAGTATCAACAAGTTTTATAAAAGGTAAATATGAGTTTTTTGTATGGAAAGGCTTACGGTTGATCATTCTATAATCTTTCACCAGAAGTACCACCCCAACAAGGCAGCTGAAGCACACATACATGGCCATAATGATGAAATAGACATGTGTGTTCGATCACATACTCATTCGAATTTAACCAACGGTTAGGATGAAGAATGATATAGGGTAGGAACCTTCTAACTTTCACCAAAAGTCGTAAACCCAATCGAGGCCGTTTATAATATATTGATAAATTTAAGACATGCATCCATGGTTCAGTAACGACGGACGGTCGATCACATCTCATTTCGCGTAAAAACCAACGCTAATCATTAGGTGAGAGGGAAGTACTTGTTGTTAAATAAAATTTCATAAAAACAAATTAGATTAAGACTAAGATACGAGTTTCTAGACTCTCTTCTCGCTGTTACAATGATAAAGACACAACTATTTACAACGTTTTTTATCATAGATCAAAAACAACAACCCAAAAGTGGCGTTCCCGTAATGGTCAACTTCCTAATCTTCCCAAAACTTTACATACTCTACAAGGCAAGTGGTGATATCTTCCACTTTGTATAATTCTTTACATCGTTGATTTTTGTTGCGTATCAACAAATAATCAATCCTTCGTGTAGTTCCTTCGGTAGTTTCGAAACGATTATCTTTAAACTTTCTTTCTCTGTTCGTTTTGTATTTTTCTCGCATTTTTTTTCCATTTTTGCTATTGCATATTTGCAATATCGATTATCGAAAACATCAATGAAGCAACCACAAAGACCACTTTCCTTTGCCGTTACATAAATTCAAATGTTAGAAAGACTCGCAGAAAATACATATGGTATTTGATTCTAGTGCTTTAAATCTAATTGTCATAAGTCTAAAATGGATTTGAGTAAGTTTAAGGGGGTGTTTGGGTCCCTTTCGGAACATACGCTTATAGGCGAATGCCTTTCGGTTTATGTAATGCTCCCGCTACTTTTCAAAGGTGCATGTTAGCTATCTTCAATGACATGATCAAAGAATCCGTGGAAGTATTCATGGACGATTTCTACGTCTTTGGAAACTCCTTCGACAACTGTCTAAATAACCTCGATAAAATGCTTCAACCTTGCAAGGATGAAATCTTGTCCTTAACTAGGAAAAATATCACTTCATGGTTAAAGAAGGAATTGTGCTTGGACACAAAGTGTCCGGTGCAGGCCTTGAAGTTGACAAAGCCAAAATTGACGTAATCTCTAAGCTTCCACCCCTTACTAATGTCAAAGGCATTAGAAGTTTTCTGGAACATGCCGGTTTCTACCGACATTTTATCAAAGACTTCTCTAAAATTACTCGTCATTTAACTAAGTTACTTGAAAAAGACACTCAATTCAAATTCATTGATGAATGTCATAAAGAATTCAATTCATTAAAAGAAAAACTCACATGTACTCTTGTTATTGTGAGCCTAAATTGGAACATTCCATTTGAGCTTATGTGTGATGCAAGTAAATTAGTAGTTGGAGCAGTCTTAGGTCAAAAAGATGGTAAACACGTTCACCCCATTTATTTTTCAAGCAAAACCCTTAATGTACCTCAGCAAAAATATACGGTTACTAAAAAACAACTAATGGCTGTAGTATTTGCATTCGACAAATTCCAACCCTATTTGATATTATCCAAAATGATTGTCTACACCGATCACTCAGCTTTAAGACACCTATTCAAAAAGCAAGATGCTAAACCACGTCTTATACATTGGAATATGCTATTACAAGAATTTGATATCGAAATAAAAGACAAAAGAGGTACAAAAAATGTTGCCGTCGACCACTTATCTCGAATTGATAATGATGAGACAAGTGATGATAGTGATGTCGACGATAACTTTCCTGGCGAAACTCTTATAGAAATTACCACGAAAGACACACCATGGTTTGCAGATTTTGCAAACTATTTGGTAGGTGATATTATACCTAAGGGAATGACGTATCAACAAAAGAACAAACTCTTCTCTGACCTCAAAAACTACTTTTGGGAAGATCCTTATCTTTTCAAAGTATGTTTAGACAGTATGATCAGACACCGTGTCTCAAGACCAGAAACTCATACCATTCTTGATCGATGTCACTACGGACCTACTGGTGGACATTATGGACCAAACACCACAGCTAAAAAAGTCTTAGACTCAGGCTTTTAGTGGCCGTCAATCATCAAAGAAGCTCATACTCTAGTTCGCCTCTATGAAGCATGTAAAAAACTAGGAATATATCCAAACGTAATAAAATGCCCTTAAACAGCATTCAAGCATGTAAAGTTTTTGACATCTGGGTATCGACTTTATGGGATCATTTCCAAAGTCATATGAATTCAAATATATCTTAGTCGTTGTCGATTATGTTTCCAAATGGGTCGAAGCTCAAGCTTTACCAACGAACGATGCCAGAGTTGTTATTTCATTCCTGAAAAAACTCTTCTGCCGTTTCGGTATGCCCAAAGCCCTAATAAGCGACCGAGGTACTCATTTCTGTAACAAAATTATGGAAAAAACCATGAAAAGATATGGAGTTACCCATCGTTTCTCTACATCATATCATCCTCAAACAAACAGACAAGTCGAAAATACTAACAGAGCCCTCAAAAGAATCCTTGAAAAAACAGTAAAAGATAATCTAGATGTTTGGT
The DNA here is from genome assembly GCA_026074375.1 of Tanacetum coccineum. Lineage (NCBI taxonomy): Eukaryota > Viridiplantae > Streptophyta > Magnoliopsida > Asterales > Asteraceae > Tanacetum > Tanacetum coccineum. The sequence goes on from BQNB010048793.1 coordinate 35,476, forward strand.
CAAGAAAACTCAATGATGCTCCGTGGGCCTTCATGACCGCTTATAAAACACTAACCGGAACCACACCTTACAAACTCTTATACGGTAAAAACTACCATTTACCATTCGAAATCGAACACCATGCATATTGGGCACTAAAAAACTGTAATCCATATCTCATCGCCGCTGGTGAGAAAAGAATGTTCCAGTTACACGAGTTAGACGAACTCCAACATCAAGCGTATGAAAACTCTCTATACAAGGCAAGAACCAAAGTCTGGCACAATAGAAAACTCAAAATGAGAAAAGAGTTCAAACACGAAAACAAAGTGATGTTATTTCACTCTAAGTACAAATTCAAACAACCAAAACTCAGATCTCGATGGCTTGGACCATATGTGGTAAACATCAATATCCATCCGGATATGTTGAACTAAATGGAAAAGATGGCAAGACGTTTATTGTTAACGGCCATCGACTCAAACTCTATCACGAAGAAGAAAATGACCAAAGGGAAGAAATCACTCCTTTTTATCACAAAAACTAAAACCTCAGAAGTACGAGTCTAGCTAATGACTCTCTTAAAAATTGAGCGCTTCTCGGGAGACAACCCGTGCTTTATCTATGTTCCACTCAAGTGTGGCCGAGTCCCTCCTCCTTTGTTTTCTCTTCTAAAAAAACACAAATATATTTTTTCTTTTTGTAAGTTTGTTTACTCTTTTGAGGGTAATATATCATAAATCAAAAAATTATGACGTTTGCTCAAAGACAAAGCTCGCAGCTATATCATACTATGCCCCAGGAAGTACCGTTTTCCCTAATTTTCCCTAATTTATTTTTATCAGTTCTCACATTGAGGGCAATGTTCAACTTAAGTGTGGAGGGAAGCCAAATAGGAAAAATTAAATTATATCATTTATCTTCATGTTTGCCCTGCAATCTAGCCACATTTTTAACTGATAATTTAAAATTTAAAATTAATATATGATTTTCTTCCAAAAACTAAAAAATGTATACACGTAGTAAGGCAAATCCTACTCGGATTGACATCATAACAAGTGCAAATTCAGTTCACTAAACTGCGAGGTATATTAGCCTTGATGCATATCTTTTGCACATTTTATGAGAGTGTCGATTATTTAATAGCTTCAGAACTTGTGCTTGATCATCATTTACTAGACCGCATTGAGGTTAATTATAGGCAATATCGTATGATAAGAGGTAAAATAAAATCACCAAGTATCCCATTATCTATAGCACTCGCTTTTAGTACTAAAATACCTCAAGTATCTCAAGATCTATGTGCTCAATATCTTATCTCAGTGCCAGCCTTAAGCCTTAAGTATTTGGTATTAAAAAAAGAACAAAGTTATAAAGTTGTTATAAGGCTCTGGCTTAATGATGTGTCGTTGTGTGGTGTTAATTTTATGATTTCAAGTTTTAAATTTATATTTTGCCGACTTAACCAAAAACAACACTTTAACGGGCAGTGTACCCGATCGGTGGTAGTTTCATGGTAAGTTGGGTGTCGATCACTAAGAGCGAGAAACAATCTTTTAATTTATTAATACTTTGGTTATCTAAACTAAGTTAATTCTATTCTATGTTAAACCTATGCTAAACCTATGTTAATTCTAAATCTAATGGATAAGGAGGTTTTCAGCCTGAGAGACTGGCACGGGTTTTGTGGTGACTAAAGTCAACTTAAGACACTAAAACACACGTAAGCGAATTAACAGAAGATAAAAGAGCAATCTAGCCAAATATAAGAAAACTGTATTAACCATTATTAAACTAATCAGATAGTTGGTTCGCTTATTTAGTGCAATGATTACTTATCTCGAGGCGGCATATCATTCTTAAGATTAAGGCGGTACTTCTTCCTTAAACCTAGACACATAGAATTTTGTTACAATTAAACGCATCCACATAAAGCATCCTTATTTGCTGATTATAATATATCTTAGGGATTAAAGCAATGGTGATCTTGTTAAACCCTAGCTCATGGAGACTTTACCCACTTACTGCTTAATGGTAATTCATACACTAGTAGTCCACTAACCAAGTCTTTACCAATTAACTGAGAATGTACTCGTTGATCCCTGGGTCACCTGTCGGTCCAACTAAGCTCACAATCTAAGGGCAAAGATAGGTCGTTATTTGTGATCATATTGGTCTAGATGTATAAATCACTATATGGAGAGCTATCTCGGCATCTAGATTACGTGGTCCGTATCACTAGATCCAGTTGAATGATAGGTCGCATACAAAAGCACGTAAACAAGTATAAATTGATAAACATAAACAAGCAATCAACGATAAATTAAGCAATCGAGATAAACAAACCAAACATTCAGAACTTCATAATAATGGTTAAGACCCGAAGGTATTAGCCTTCTAAGGTCATAAGCAATACAAGAATAATAATCTAGCCAAGGTAAACTAACCGAGTTAACAAATGATACCAAAAACTAAACGATTGCAAGAGTATAGGAGATTACAAGTTGTTTCCTATTGAATTAATCACGTTGCAAGACCTCTTTTGCTCTTCTTCTCCTTTGAAAATTGACTTTTATGGTTTACGTATCAAAAATATGATTTAGCACACTTAAAACTCGTTTTTGAGTTTTCTATTTATAAGGTCTGTAAAAAGGTCAATACGGCGTATCGAGAGTCTTCGATACGACATATTGGGGATTTCTTGGAGTAGGGACTATGTTCGATATCTTCCAGAATATTTTATTTCCATATGGATTGAATACGGCGTATTGGTCTTTCCTGGATACAGCGTATTGGATCTTGTTTCCTTCGTGGTCTTTAGTGAAGTGTAGGCACAGATACGCCGTATCTTCCTTGATGGATATGGCGTATTGGTTGTCAGAACAGTAATCTTCATATTTCTTTGTTTAAGCTCCAGAATGCATGCCATTTAGTTAACTTTCACCAAGTACTCCATAATTACTGCAATTCTCAAATAATAACGATTAAGTAACAATTCTTTGCAATAAGTATATAAAATAGGTTATTTACATGGGATAAATGATGTTATAAAAGTGATGTTATTTGATGTCATCACTTAAGCACATGAAATTATGCATCATACTCACCAACATCATTATCACATTTTACCTCTTTGATATTTTGTCTAGGTGCTCACGCCACAACGAGCATGTTTATGTTTCTTGTACAAGCCTATGGTAGCTGTCTAGATTATGTCTGTGCAAATTGAGTGACTTCACAAATGTAAACCCTATATGAGTGACTTGAGTGAATCTAAAAATAAACACATTCCCTATGTGAGGTGCTTGGTTATATGTTTATGCCTGAAACGTTATAAAACCAGTAAACTCTTGTACAAAAATAATTTCTCTACGTCCATGATAAATGAATTTTGTTTTCTCACTTTGATTGCTTGAGGGCAAGTAATAGCTAACTGTGAAGGGATTTGAAAACGCCTAAATTATACATGTTTTCAGCTGCGTTATTTGTAAATATTTTATCATTTCTCGTGAAGTTTTGATACTTAATCACATAAAATATGTGCAGGTTCACTTGAAGATGGTACGAGCTCAAAGTATTCAAATTACAAGTGTTTATACTCACCGGAAGCAAAGTTAGAAGAAAAGAAATGATCAAGTCTAAAATCACAAAGAAGTGTGTCGCACTTTTTACATTGTGTGCCACATTTATCAACGAAATCAATGAAGCCATTAAAGACACAAAGTGCGTCGGTTTTCTCAAGATGTGCGCCGCACTTCTCTTCAGCATTAATGATATTTCCACCGACTTAGGCTAAGTACGTCGCACATTTTAGAATGTGTGCCAGACTTTTGCTCTCACCCAGACTATAAATAGAGACGAAAATCAAGCCATTTTAATCATTCATCATCATATAAATCACACACAATTCTCTCTTAAACTCTTCATAAATATTTTGGTTTTAGTACGAAATATTGGCGAAGACGAAGAACAACATTACAGTATTTAGTTAAATAAGGGTTTAGTACGATTCGGTACTTGTAAACGGGTTGTGTTTAATCCATCTCTAATCCGATTATCGTATGTTTCTTGTCTCTCTACTTTACTTTGTTATGAACACCATGGCCATGAGTGGCTAAGCTCCTTATGTCTACTCGGTGATGTTAATATACTAAATAAGTAATTGGTATTATTACGATCTTGTTTATCTTAAGCTTGAATTAAAATCTTATCGTGTCTAATCTTTATCAACTTTGTTAATCAGCTTTGATTATATACATATAACGGTATAGGTCGAAAGACCCGTTGTGTGCTATATTGTATTAAAGATTTGTATATGGTCTTTATTGTTTGGTTAGAGAAATCCGCTTACGTTATTTGATAAACAAAATAGATTTGATATTATAGTAACTTGATTCTTTGCATGACACATCTGATTAAGTTAAGTAATATAAGTCTTAAGTTAAAGCAAGTTAATTTGTGAAAATGTTTTTTGATGAAAAAACCTTTTTATAAGTTAAGTCCTAAAATCAAAGATCATAATCATTACTATTGCTTAGACGTTATATGAAACTATCCGAGTAGTATTCTCCTTTATAATTGAATCCATCATCAATCATATCTCATCTGAAAAAGTCTTTAAGTTTTGTCTTAAAACTTGCGATTATACGAACATAATCAAATCCTTGTGGACGACCTGGTCTTACCTAAAATATTATACTACATACGAAGGTTATACTTTTACCCGTGTGTTTCCATTTAATAATCGATAATTCTTGTCTTATAAATTTAAAGCTTTTGAAACACATCAAAGTTTTTGGCGCCGCTGCCGGGTATTTTAACCTGTTTTATAATCATCTTTTGTTATCTTTTAAAACAAAATTAATCACTTTTTCCTCCAAAAAATCAATCTGCTTGCTTGCTGTAACTCTCGTTGCAGAAAGTGCACTACACTTTCTGCAGTCAAACATTTTTTTTCTTAAAAACGTCTCTAAATCTTCCAATAGTTCACCTTGGATGCATACATGTGCTTCCAACTCCGAACTTATCGAACCATTATCTTAACCTGAACGTACCCTAAATGTAGACTTCGTCGACGAAACAGGAGAGTCCCTTTCAAACGAAGGGACGAACGACCTGCACAACTAAGAATTGTCTACCTACCCATTCTTGACATCAACTATTTTTGTCACTTTCTTGATATTCTTGAAAATTAAACCCAGGATGATGAACCCATGTGGGCTGCCGACCGTGTTGTCGCTTTGACTCCTTGTTCCGCAATCACCATTCCTGAAACTGTAAACGAGTTCGCCATTAAAGGTAACCACTTGACCCTCGTCAAAGGAAACCAAATTGATGGTAGAATTAAAATTGATCCGCACAAACACATTTACGGATTTCTCGAAACATGTGATATTTTTAAATATCAAGACACCAAAAATAAGGCCGTCCGCCTATTGATGTTTCCTCTATCACTCACGGGTGAAGCAAAAACTTGGCTTGACGAACTCAACAAAGGAACCATCAAAACATGGGATGAACTTCGCACTGCCTTTATAAGTCGATTCTTTCCCCAACTCTTTTCGATCGACTCCTCGGAGAAATCCAAGCCTTTTCACAACATGAAAATGAAACCTTAACCGATGCTTGGCTCAGCATGAAAGAAATGCTCAGAAATTACCATTGTCACAATCTATCCAAAGGCAATATTATAAAAATATTTTATTACGGTCTCAATGATATAACCCAAGAAGCTCTTAATTCTGCAGCTAGTGGTATTTCCTTTATAAAACACCAAATTAAGCTTATCAACTCCTCGAAGACAAAGTTTTACTCAAGCTTGATTGGGCAAAAAAAAACAAAAAACAAAATCTCCTCTAAAGAAACTGTTGCTTTCGGCGATGAAGGTAGCAGTAATTCGGATACTGACAAAATTATGGCACAAATGGATGCCATGACCATGACAATGGACGCTCAGTATAAAGAACAGCAATCCCGTTCAAATCACTCGATACCCGAATATGACAAAGATGACAAACCTATGTCTCCTGAAGCAGAAGAAAAATTTATGCAAACCTTCCAACGTACTCGCTTTTACAATGATTAGTGTGACTCAAATTGCGATAATTGGTGTTCAAGCGGAAGAAATGATTACAATCGAGAGAACTATCGATCTAACTCTGATGATAAACCCGACCTTCATAGAAAATTAAGCAAATTCATAAAAGCTCAACACTCGACCAATTCTTTTGTCAAAGATATGTTTATGGATCCTAAAACCAAACTCGAAACAACAACCAAAAATCATCAAACCTAATCCAAAACCTAGAAGCAAAATTCGATAGACTTACTGACAAGTAATCTGCTCGACCTTCTGGATCTCTTCCCAGTAACACTCAACCAAACCCAAAAGGTAGCTCATCTAAACATTACCAACCACCACAAGCTTGAAATAAGCATGTAAATGTTGTATTTACACGGAGTGGTAAATCCTATTACTTACCTATCAACCCAAATGATCAACAAAATGATTATGAAACTCCTATCAATTTCGATTATGAGGATGAAGAAGAAGAATCTACACCACAATCGAAATCTTAAACTCCAAAACCAATCAAAGAAATTTCGATACCTAAATGATGTGTTGTAGTTAGGGGTGTGATTTGTGATTCAAGTTTTAAATTTATATTTTGCTAACTTAACAAAAAACAACACTTTAACGGGCAGTGTACCCGATCAGTGGGAGTTTCGTGATAAGTAGGGTGTCGATCACTAAGAGCGAGGAACACTTTCAATTTATTAATACTTAGTTTTTCTAATCTAAGTTAGTCTAATCTATGATAAACCTATGCTAAACCTATGTTAATCATAAATCTAATAGAAAAAGGGGGTTTTCATCCTGAGAGACTGGCACAGGTTTTGTGGTGACTAAAATCAATTCAAGATA
>BQNB010048794.1:0-42379 GCA_026074375.1 Tanacetum coccineum
TGGGAAAATGTGTTTAAAGAGTATTTGGAGAATATAATGAACTTGTTCGAAAAGTGATTTCATAATTTGGGTAACGTTCGTAAAAAACGTAAATCGTTGAGGTGTGAGTTGAAAGTTAATAGAAAATGGGCGTTTTTGTAAGAATTAATTTAAAGACCGCTATGGTCGTTAACGTGAGAATTGGTGAAAAAGTCTTTAATAACAAGGCGTGTTTTGAAGTCGAGAAGTTATAAAACTTGTGAGAAAGGTTCTGGTTAAATTTAGACTAAAACTCGTATTTTGGATTTTTATATAACACTAAACTGAGTAGCATCTAATAGTGTCGAATCTAAGTAGGTAGTTGATTTGTAATAGATATGAACTGATTATTATCAGTCGGTAGTTGACTCTTATGGAAGTCATAGTTATTACGGTAGAAAGATGATTGGTACGGAAATTTTAGAGGAGTAATGAATGGTAGTATTCCTATTTTATCCTGGATAGATAGATATGTTCCGTGCTTGCGAGCACAGATGCCTACGCATGTTCGCGTTATTTTACGAGCATGGGTACGCATTCCCATTAGTTTTTTGTGAACTTGAAACATATTCGACTTGTTTAATTTTACTAAAACGGTAGAAGGTTAAGTGGTTAAGTAGAACACCATCAGGTCACGGAAGACTTGATAAAGTCTTAGTGAATACATCTGAAATCCAACCATTTTCTTTTAAAGGAATGGTGAAATTTTAAATTATGTCATGGCCATTTTAGGAAAGTGGAACCTAGAGCACTCAACCAAGTAGGGTTTACTTGGGAGAGTTTGAGTGGATGTTGGTAAGTGAACCATAGACTGTCTTGCATGAGCAGAATGTAAGTTATGATGTGTGAGACATATACCCTTATAGTATTGATCAAGCATATTAGAGCAACTAAGAAATTTTGACGATGTTAAATGTGTTAGAGTTTTGTTGTTATGTCGAGGTCTGGATCATACCCGGACGCCCGACCAAAACCATGTAACCTAAATGTTAAGGGAGGACTAGTAAAGAAAATAAAATTATGTAAGTTTTATACAAATAGTCTTTCTAACATTTTTATCTATCACACATCACAAATACATATTTTACAAATTTACCTTTTTACATCATGCATGACATCAACATGATCTTTTCATATCTTAACCAAATCTTATAAGATTACACAAAATTTTGACAGATTACACAAGATTTTGGGAGATATGGGCTTCAAAATTCGGATTTACACTGTCAGTTACCTGGTTCCCTGGTGTGATAACTGGTAACTTTTCTGGGTCTAAGTATTATAAAATATTATGATTTTATATCAGAGTCTTTTGGTTTTGTCAGTTTTCATGGAGAAAGCTGAATAGTTGACTTTAGTTTACTTATTTTGCGTGACACGGTTACGGATTAATCGGGTGTTAGGAGAGAGTCTTGAGTTTCATGAGTGAATCACTTTTGATTCATCTTTCCATTTTGGAGTGTTTTGTGGCCTTTTAATGCTTTCCAGGAAGACTCTCGCGTTTAGCGAAAATCATCACACAGCGCGTATCGGCACAACAGCTAGTTGGGAAAATGTGTTTAAAGAGTATTAGGAGAATTTAATGAACTTGTTCGACAAGTGATTTCATAATTTAGGTAACGTTCGTAAAAAACGTAAATCGTTGAGGTGTGAGTTGAAAGTTAAGAGAAAATGGGCGTTTTTGTGAGAATTAATTTAAAGACCGCTATGGTCGTTAACGTGAGAATTGATTAAAAAGTCTTTAACAACAAGGCATGTTTTGAAGTCGAGAAGTTATAAAACTTGTGAAAAAGGTTTTGGTTAAATTTAGACTAAAACTTGTATTTTGATCTCGACACCTCAAATAATGATCGAAATGAATTTTGGAAAGTTTGGTTTGAGGATAGGTTGTGTGAATGATTCTTGGAAAAACATTTTTAAACCCAATAAAAATATTAACTAACTTCGAGTAACGTTGTAAAGTGATGAAAATTAAGTTTTAAGTGAAACCGACACAAAAACGAGACATCCCGAGCCCCTTGGATACTAAGCCGGGTATGGGACAAATGAGGGAACATCAAGGCTTCTTTTTAGCTTAATGGTTTTGCATGGTACAAGCATATATTATCATTTACCTTATCATGCATTTCATAACATTTCAAATCAAAACAAAAACATTTTTTTCTTCTTTCTCTTTGAGGTTTCGGACGAGCAACACACAAGGGCAAGAAACATATTTTTTTCAAGATTTATCAAGAACACGGGTTGAGAATCATTAGTGGGTTGATAGTTAGTAGTTGCGGGTTATAGAGAGGATATTGAGGTTTGTTTCTTCACGTCCAAAACCAAACAAAGAACCTCCAAATTTGTAAGTTTTCTAAATTTATTTGTAGTTGTACTTTTGTGTTGATAATGGTAAATATATTCTAGTTGTACAAGCGGATTGTCGTGAAAATCGAATCTTGAAAACGAAATATATAAAAGGGTGTGTTTATGTTGTCGTGGTCAAAAAGGAAAGGGAGAAGGGTCGAACACTTGAATATTTTGGTCGTGATGGTAATTTTACATTTTTGTCAAAGTGCTTTTAGGGCTTGTTTTGAAAAGTTTCTTAAAAATAAGCTAGAAATAGCTTATTAGGATTTGGTTTGTTCGGTGTGGGCTCGGCCCAACCGACTTTTAATTTGGGCTTGGTGTTTGAGTTTGGTCTCGGTCCGACAAGGAAGAAACAAGTGGGCTCGGCCCATTTGTTGTCCGACTTATGTTTAAGCTCAAGTGAGAGCTTATTGTTTAGACTTATATATATACAGGCTTATGGCTTATTGTGGTTTTAACTTGTTTTGGTTTGGCTTATATTTGAGCATACAGCTTATGTTGACTTTGGCTTATTAGCCACAGCTTGTTAGCAACGACTTATTTGATTCGGATTATTTTGGGACTATCATGTCTCGGCTTGTTAGGCTTTGGTTTATATTTTGGGCTTATAATATAACTATGGACTTATATATATGAAGGTATGGACTATTTAAGGCTAAATGGATTTTGGAACGTTGATGGACTTATTGGGCCGAAAAGCCCAATAACGAATAAAAACCTTGTTTTAACTATCGGCTAAATATTAAGACCTTAATGGACTTGTAAATGAACTAATGGACTTGTGAATGGATTAAAAGTGATTATATTGGACATAACGAACGTTGTTGGACTTAAGTTGAATATAAGATGGCTAGTAAGGACTAACATTAGGCTTTCGGGCCCAACAGGGAAAAATTGATGGTTTGAATTTCTAAGAACGAATCAATGGCTTAATAATAGTTACGGAAGCAGAAAATGATTTGAATTGGATGATTTTTGCCACGTTTGGATAAACGCGTTAAAAGTATGAATTTTAGCATTTTGTCAGAATTGTGAGATATTGTGGAAAATAATAAGGTTTGAAAACTTTAGAAATCTTTTTCAAACGAACGGGTCATGTCAAAATTTTGTGAAAAATGATACACTTAGAAAATATTGTGAAATAAACGGTTGGTGTCGATTTGACTAAAAAGGGTAAAAGGTGACTTTGTAGATGAAAAGTGCCAAGATAAAAACAATTAAACATGGACGTATCAAGGATGATAAGATTTTATACTTGCCCATTTAGCCTGATAAAAAGACGAAAAATAATAATAAAATATATTCATTTTATTTAAAGTATTAAATACTTATATATGTATATATTTTAAATATATATATGTATATCGTATCGATTACAGAAATGTTGATTTGTTTATTTTCGACTCTTGGGTTCTTACTCATTTCTCGTCAGATTCTCTTGGATTGATTTGTCGATTATCCCGTTTTAACGGTCAAAGATGTTTTGAATAAATGGTGTTGATGTTGCACTTAGCCCAAGTGCATTGAGTCATTTTGGGTAATTACCACACAACCATGATATCCAATAAAGGTTTTGTAATGGAATAAAGGTTTTGTAATGGGGATAAAGGTTTTGTAATGAGGATAAAGGTTTTGCAATGGGATAAAAGTTTTGTAACGAGAATGAAGTTTTGAAACAGGAATGAGGATTTTGGTTTGAGTTAAAGACAAACGCTTGTACAATAAAATAACTTTGTACGAAATTGTTAATAAGATGGAATATATGTTTAGGTCATGGTCGGGTACCGCTATGCGCTTGTGTAGAGATTTTGTTGTTCAGTTTGTGTTATTGTTATTGAGGTGAGTTCTCGTAGCCCCACTTTTTAAATCTTTTCCGTTGGGGGAAAGTGATATTCAAATTGTTTTGAAATGTGATTTTCTTAACTGTGCGAAATGTGGTTTTTTGGGACAATTATGTACTTATGACTGCTATGTGAATATTATGTGGTTTAATTTGTACTTGTATGCATCAAAATGCACGGCAATGTATGCGATTAGCAAGGATTTACTATGTCTTATGTGAATTGATTGGACTTGCATGCATTGCGATGCACGGCAAGGGTGATTGGCAAGTATTTGCCATGTCTTGTGTGGTCCTGCCCTAATCTAGTGCTCCGGCTAGTAGGACCTTAGGTGCGTAAGTGACATACGAAGTTGCGACTCCAAGAGCATTGGTATATGCTGGTTTGATGACTAGCGAGGATGCTAGGTCATGGTACATGATTATCGAGGATGCTAAGTCATGGGTTTATTTACATATATTCACTATCATATTGCATAATTGTCCACTGTTGAAAATATTAGCACAACGACTGGGTTTCAAATCAAACCTACGAGCTCACCAACATTATTGTTGACGTTTTCGAGCATCATTTTTAGGTGTGTTGTTAACAAAGGTAAATGAGGAGTATTGTGGACCAAAGATGAGTACATTTGGGAGTTTATTGAAGGACAACTGTTTAACTTTTTCCAAGGTTACAAAATTGTAAACTTTTGTAAATAAACTTCTGCAAACAATGTATGGTATGATCTTGTATCCTGTGCAATGTGAATCATTATGTCGCGTTCCCGTGTTTTTGCCGCTGACGAGGAGTGATAGATTGGTATCAAAGCCAGGTTATAGAGAATTCTTTTTTTAATAAAAAGAAAACGCAACTATAACCAAACTAGAGTTTTGTAAAACCTCAAACATGGCAAAAGTTAACTAGCTCGAGCAGTTCATGGTACTTCTTAAATTACGCATAGCCTGATCAACTATGCCTAATTCATAAAGGACTATGAAATGATAGGGGTAGTCTTCTTAAGTCATGCTAGGGAAAGGGGATGTGTAAATGATGAGACAATCTAAAAATGAGTTGGCCTCGAGCGTACGTATTAGGTAATATGTACTCTCGTGTAGTGATGTGGTATGAGAACACTCGCAAGTGTTGGGATCTAGGGTGTTGTTGATTGCCTAGTGCTTGTCATGTTGCCTTAACCAGATTGCATGATGCCCTGTAAGCCTAGGTAGATACGTCGCGGGTAGCGACGTTAGTTGAGGGTGTGTCTTGGGTATTTATGTTGTATATTGCATAATGCCCTGAGAGCCTTGGTAGGTATGTTGATTGGTAGCAATGCTAATTAAGGGTGTGCCCTTAGTAGATATGTTAAGGTATTGAATGAGGCTTTGAACTGCTTATTCTGTGTAGAACCATAAGGGTGCTTGTTTGCCATTCGCACCTCTTTGGTATATTTGATATATATACGTATATATGGTTACGAACACCTAATTTCAAATATTATGTTGATTATATGTAAGGCATAGTGATGCTGGTAATTTGAGTAATCATATTTTGTAAAGATACTTATACCCTTACCGTGTTATCACAGGTCATGTCTACCCCAACTTCATTGATTCGGAGACTATCACCCAGGTCGACGGAGCTCAGAGCTCCCGAGTTCCTACCCCATTACATGATGACCCTTGTGTAGCGGTTAGGCATGCCCAACTAGTTGATACAGATGTTGAGTTAGAGCTAGAAGAGGCTCCCTTAGAGGCAGAGGAGTCGCAGCCATTAGGTTCTAGAGTACCCCTTACTGATGAGGAGTTTGAGGCTTCTGAGACATCAGATACTAGGACTACTTCATCACATTCCTCAGCTTCATCGAATTCCACCACATCATTATCACCCAATCACCCGCTTACTCAGGTTTCACCTACCCCTACACCTACCCGAGCTTCATTCTACCGTAGGACCGCACGTATGACCATGCGTACTCAGCCGACCCTATCCCCAGGCATGTTAGCCCGCATATTGGAGGCAACTACTTTGTCCCCATCTTCTTTCCATAAGAGGTATAAATCCTCTTACGAGACATCCTCATCATCATCTCTGACCCTTCCAGATCTCTGACCCTTCCAGTGTGGAAGAGATATAGAGGTACATCTGAGCTCATATTAGAAACTGATAGTGAGGGGGACGAGTTAGGGGAGGAGGATACTGAGGAGGATGAGAGTTCGGATGCGGATGACAATAGAGAGAGTCAGGGTTTAAATGATGAGGGTCAGGGTTTGGAGGATGAGGGTCCTGGTATAGAGGAGGATGAGGCTGTACCTGAGGGTCAACAACAGGCAGGATCGGTTATTGATACAGTCGTAAGCGTGCCTTTAGGTCTTGGATACGGGGCGGCTAGGCATCGTGTGCTTGAGTCGACAAAGGAGATAGCACATAGTATGTATGAGGTAGGGCAGAGCTCTAGGTTTGTGGCAGAACAGGAAGGAGCAGAGAGGGTATCTGCATTTTGACACCCACCCTTGTTTCATGGGTAGATCTCAAGGATGGCAGGGTTTATACTGACATTTTGACTTATGTACCACTAGCTGCACTTGTTCAGACACCACCATCTCCTGAGTGGTCGCTTGGTTCCTTACCAGTTTCGCCATCATCCCCAGTAGTTCCATCACCCATAGCTTCGCCGGTGGCTACCCTAGCAGCCACCATATCGGTAGATAAGGATCAATTTATAGAGGTAGGGGGCAGTTGGAGCTTCATGGGAGCATACTCTATGATCACATGTAGCATTTGGATGCGCTACCATGTACTTTGTTCGAGGGTTATGACAGGGATTTGGGGGAGTTGTATACTATGTCAGGGGCAGCTAGAGATGAGATCTTTTCGCAGAGGTATAGGTTTAGGAGTTTAGAGCAAGAGCAAGAAAGAGCTACCGTGACATTTAGTGCCATATGGGGGCTGTTATTAGCTTTAAAGGCATGGGCAGGCTAGACTGATGCCCAAAGGGCAGCTCTGTGGCATGCTATATATGATATTTAGAAGGAGAACCATGATTTAAAGATGCAACTTTGTAAGGAGAGGCGTGAGCGATTAGAGTTGGCATATCGTGTTGCTAGAATGGAGAGGAGACAGGAGTCTAGAGAGGAGTAGTAGGATGTGTAGAGGCTGATTTGGATTTTTGTATAACACTAAACTGAGTAGCATCAGTTAGTGTCGGATCTAAGTAGGTAGTTGATTTGTAATAGATATGAACTAATTATTATCAGTCGGTAGTTGACTCTTATAGAATTCATAGTTATTACGGTAGAAGGATGATTTGTATGGAAATTTTAGAGGAGTAATGAATGGTAGTATTCCTATTTTATCCTGGATAGATAGATATGTTTTGTGCTTGCGAGCACAAATGCCTACGCATGTCCGAGTTATTTTACGGGCATGGGTACGCATTCCCATTAGTTTTTTGTGAACTTGAAACATATTCGAGTTGTCTGATTTTACTAAGACGGTAGAAGGTTAAGTGGTTAAGTAGAACATCGTGAGGTCACGGGAGACTTGATAAAGTCGTAGTGAAAACATCCAAAATCTAACCATTTTCTTTTAAAGGAATTATGAAATTTTAAATGATGTCGTTGCCTTTCTAGGAAAGTGAAACCTAGAGCACTCAACCAAGTAGGGTTTACTTTGGAGAGTTTGAGTGGATGTTGGTAAGTGAACCATAGAATGTCTTGCACGAGCAGAATGTAAGTTATGATGTGTGAGACATATACCCTTATAGTATTGATCACGCAGATTAGAGCAACTGAGAAATTTTGACGATGTCAAATGTGTTAGAGTTTTGTTGTTATGTCTAGGTCTGGATCATACCCGGACGCCCGACCAAAACTGTGTAACCTAAAGGTTAAGGGAGGACTAGTAAACCGAGAGATCATGGGAAAGGCTACCATGTTGTGTGGATAGGATCTAATTGAACCATGAGAAGTATAAGGACTGAACCTTAGAACTAAGTCTCAAGGGGGAATCGAAAGAGACCTCACTTGAGGGGACTGGGTCAGTAAAGAACCAGTGTGTTATGTTGAGGGATAGGATGATCCCGTCGTTGTTGAGATTGATGAGATGAGTTGAATTTCAGGGTGAAATTCCTTTAAGGGGGTTAGAATGTGATAACTGGTAACTTTTCTGGGTCTAAGTATTATAAAATATTATGATTTTATATCGGAGTTTTTCGGTTTTGACAGTTTTCTTGAAGAAAGCTGAAAAGTTGACTTCAGTTGACTTATTTTGCGTGAAATGGTTACGGATTAAACGGGTATTGGGAGAGAGTCTTGAGTTTCATGAGTGAATCATTTTTGATTCATCTTTCCGTTTTGGAGTGTTTTGTGGCCTTTTAATGCTTTTGGGGAAGACTCATGCGTTTAGCAAAAATCGTCACGCATTGCGTACCGGCACGACAACTAGTTGGGAAAATGTGTTTAAAGAGTATTGGGAGAATTTAATGAACTTGTTCGACAAGTGATTTCATAATTTGGGTAACGTTTGTCAAAAACGTAAATCGTTAAGGTGTGAGTTGAAAGTTAATAGAAAACGGGCGTTTTCGTGAGAATTAATTTAAAGACCGCTATGGTCGTTAACGTGAGAATTAGTGAAAGGTTCTGGTTAAATTTAGAACTAAAACTCGTATTTTGGTCCTGACACGTCAAATAATGATCGAAATGAATTTTAGAAAGTTTGGTTCGAGGATAGGTCGTGTGAATGACCCAGGTTCTTGGAAAAACATTTTTAAACCCAATAAAAAAATTAACTAACTTCGAGTAACGTTGTAAAGTGATGAAAATTGAGTTTTAAGTGAAACCGACACAAAAACAAGACATCCCGAGCCCCTTGGATACTTAGCCGGGTATGGAACAAATAAGGGAACATCAAGGCTTCTTTTTAGCTTAATGGTTTTGCATGGTACAAGCATATATTTTCATTTACCTTATCATGCATTTCATAACATTTCAAATTTAAAAAAAACATTTTTTTTCTTTCTCTTTGGGGTTTCGGATGAGCAACACACAAGGGCAAGAAACATATTTTTCAAGATTTATCAAGAACACGGGTTGAGAATCATTAGTGGGTTGATAGTTAGTAGTTTTGAATTATAGATAGGATATTGGGGTTTGTTTCTTCATGTCCAAAACCGAACCAAGAACCTCCAAATTTGTTAAGTTTTTTAAATTTATTTTTAGTTGTACTTTTGTATTGATAATGGTAAATATATTCTAGTTGTACAAGCGGATCGTCGTGAAAATTGAATCTTGAAAATGAAATATATAAAAGGTGTGTTTATGTCGTCGTGGTCAAAAAGGAAAGGGAGAAGGGTCGAACACTTGAATATTTTGGTCGTGATAGTAATTTTACATATTTGTCAAAGTGCTTTTAGGACTTGTTTTGAAAATTTGCTTAAAAATAAGCTAGAAATAGCTTATTAGGATTTGGTTTGTTCGGTGTGGGCTCGGCCCAACCGACTTTTGATTTGGGCTTGGTGTTTGAGTTTGGTCTTGGTCCGACAAGGAAGAAACAAGTGGGCTCGGCCCATTTGTTGTCCGACTTATGTTTAAGCTCAAGTGAGAGATTATTGTTTAGACTTATATATATACGGGCTTATGGCTTATTGTGGTTTCAACTTGTTTTGGTTCGGCTTATATTTGAGCATACGGCTTATGTTGACTTCGGCTTATTAGCCACGGCTTGTTAGCCACGGCTTATTTGATTCAGCTTATTTTGGGCTTTGGTTTATATTATGGAGTTATAATATAACTATGGACTTATATATGCGAAGGTATGGACTATTTGAGGGCAAAATGGGATTTGGAACGTTGATAGGAGCTGTATGAGCCGAAAAATCCCAATAACAATGAAATAAAACCTTGTTTTAACTATCAGGCTAAATATTAAGACCTTAATGGACTTGTAAATGCACTAATGAACTTGTGAATGGATTAAAAGTAATTATATTGGACATAACGAACGTTGTTGTACTTAAGTTGAATATAAGATGGCTAGTAAGGACTAACATTGGGCTTTCGCGCCCAAGAGGGAAAAAATTAATGGTTTGAATTTCTAAGAACGAATCAATGGATTAATAATAGTTACGGATGTGGAAAATAATTTGAATTGGACGATTTTTGTCACGTTTTGATAAACGCATTAAAAGTATGAACTTTTTGCATTTTGTCAGAATTGTGGAAAATAATAAGGTTTGAAAACTTTGAAAATCTTTTTCAAAAGTACGGGACATGTCGAAATTTTGTGAAAAATGATACACTTACTAAATATTGTGGAATAAACGGTTGGTGTCGATTTGACTAAAAAGGGTAAAAGGTAACTTTGTAGATGAAAAGTGCCAAGATAAAAACAATTGAACGTGGACGTATCAAGGATGATAAGATTTTATACTTTCCCATTTAGCCCAATAAAAAGATGAAAAATAATAATAAAATATATTCATTTTATTTAAAGTATTAAATACTTATATATGTGTATATTTTAAATATATATGTATATCGTATCGATTACAGAAATGTTGATTTGTTTATTTTCGACTCTTGGGTTCTTACTCATTTCTCGTCAGATTCTCTTGGATTGATTTGTCGATTGTCCCGTTTTAACGGTCAAAGATGTTTTGAATAAATGGTGTTGATATCGCACTTAGCCTAAATGCATTGAGTCATTTTGCGTAATTACCACACAACCACGATGCCCATTAAATATTTTGTAATAGGGATAAAGGTTTTGTAATGGGATAAAAGTTTTGTAACGAGAATGAAGTTTTGAAACGGGAATGAGGATTTTGGTGTGAGTTAAATACGAACGCTTGTACAATAAGATAACTTTGTACAAAATTGTTAATAAGATGAAATATATGTTTAGGTTGTGGATGGGTACCAATGTGCGCTTGCGTAGAGATTTTGTTGTTCAGTTTGTGTTATTGCTATAAAGGTGAGTTCTTGTAGCCCTACTTTTTAAATCTTTTCCGTTGGATGGACTTCATTTTGATGACAAGCTTCAGTTTGTCGAGGAACCTATAGAGATCACAGATCGTGAAGTTAAACGATTGAAGCGCAGCCGTATCCCATTAGTCAAGATTCGATGGAACTCCAAGAGAGGTCCTGAGTTTACATGGGAACGTGAAGATCAATTCAGAAAGAAATATCCACACCTCTTCACCAAGACTGCACCGTCGTCAAGTGCCGTGTGATAAGCCTTGAGGACAAGGCTCAATTAACGGGGGGAGACTATAACACCTCGTGTTTTAGGACAATGTATGACGTTAATAAAGTCACTAATTATTTTTAGGGTTTTACGCGTTTGCTTTTAAACCGTAAACGTTAAGTTAAATCGCGTAAACTGAAAATGATCATACAATGTAAACGGGCATTAAACGATTAAATGTTTACATCAAGCAAGTGTTATATGATTATTATGAGGATAATTAATAACTTTGTTCATCTTATTTTTATCGGCTACGTAAAATGCTTACGTTTCGTAATAAAATGCGTTTAGGCATACCCGGAAGTTCCAAAACCTAACTACGCCTAAACGAATACCCACGATTATACCCAATACTCAAAATAATAAATATAACATCACATATATATGTATTATGCCGAAATTTTAAGGATTGAATCAAGAGTTTGCAACTTGTACATAATATCTAAGATATTATAAAGATCTAGGGAACAAGTTTCTTACACCTTTATCAACTTGACTTGTTAACCTAACTAGGGTTAGAAAGTAACCATGGTTAGGTTAGCAAGATATTTTCACTATAAATACTCATGCATGCACTCTTCCTTTCTTACATACTTAACATAAATCACCAAAACTCTTCCTTTATTCACTCTCTATCCCACGGCACAAATAAGCCACCAAACAAAATCCATACTTTGATTTTCTAAGATTATACAACCCTATACACAACATACTTAAGGTATTCTAAGGTGTTTGCAAGCTTTGGTTCATCATTTGCAAGTAATAAGGAGAAAAAGTAAAGATTAGGGTTTTGGAAACCTAATCTAGGGTTATAAGCTTGAAAGCTTGGATTTAAGTCTAAACACGGGTTTAGCATTCATTTTACATCCTATACATCATCACTAAGGTCTTTCTAAATCCTTCATACTTTTAATTGTTGTGATTTTATGTGTTATATGTTATTTACGGCTAAATCACCACTAATGACTTTTAAATGTGTAAAATGGGTTTTTATTTGAGTTTATCAATTTATACACTTATTCTTATGTCATATGGTCCTATATACTATGGAAAAGTAAAAATAAAAGTATGTTAACCTATGGATTAAGTATAAACATGTTTAGGTTAAATTAGGGTTTTATAAGGTTTCTTAATCTTCACATGTGAAAATAATGAAAGTAAAAGGGTTAAACTTGTTACAATGAATTTACAAGGACTAGGGATGATATTGGACTTTATTATAAGTACCACATATGTAAAATATGGTTATAAGAGTTTTTATAGTAAACTACTAAGTTAATAATACATAAAAACAAGGTTTTTATAAAGTTAAACATATAAATACTTATGGGCTGTGGTAATTCGAATTTGGACAGTAGGTTTTGATATAATATAATAATAATACGTCTCATGACGATTCCAAAATGATAAGAAACTCGAAAAACCGATCTATAACGAAAAAGATACGTTAAAAACGAGTTTACGACTATAAATACTTTTATAAAACTATTTTTATAAAAAGTTACTATTCATTACAGCAACTTTTATTTTTAAAACATCTAAAATATGATATAACTTTTAATAACGAGAAAGTACTCGAAGGAATCACTAAAATCGGAGTTAAAACGAATAAGTTATCGCGATTACGAGTTTACGCTAATTAAGACGTAAAAACGGGTATATAGCTGTCATGAACAGTAATTTTACTATTCATCGCAGAATCTTAAAAACTTGAAAATGTAATATTTTGATCACTCGTCTTACTACGAAGACGTGGACGTAAGAAACGCGAGCAACGGGCTTAAAACGACCAAATTAGGTCATTTTTACGAAAAGTATATTTATAAACGTTTTCACTTTATAAATATTATTTTACTAAAACGATTAGTCGGTGATTATGCTATATAGAATATTGAGTGGTTATCAAAGTGCTATATTACTAGGGAGTTTCATAATGAGGCCTCTTCGGATGGCGTATCGATGAGTTGTTGGATTTACGATTTAAAGTGTCCTAAACTCCTCGTACGTCATGTCATGACCTCTTTATTTATGATAGCCCGAACGATAGTACGATGTAACAACTATAAGATTATATTCAATGTTATAAATTAAAGTACTCGTTTCATAATGACGGCTTCTTCGGATGGGTTATCCGAGTTGTTGGATTTTACGATTTAAAGTATCTAACTCCTGAACGTCATGTCATGACCTCTTTAATTATGATAGCCGAAACGATAGCACAACGTAATACTATAATATTTATTGAATGTTAAAATTGAAGTACTCGGTATAATACGACCTTAATTTAATAGGTCTGCATCAAACGTTTTGCGTGACATTTTTATCTGTCTGAACGATTGGATATCAGTACTCAGGGTGAGTTCATAGCCCCCCTTTTTACTACTTAATTGTTTTACAAATCTACGGGTGAATTAATTGGTATTTTTACTATTGGACACAAGTGTTTTTCTAAGTGTTTTCAAAGTGTTTTAAACTGTATGCTATCTAGATTACAGCCTGTATATTAATGTAAAGTACCACTCTTGCCAATTAAGTCCCCACTATACAAGAACCGTCAATTGCGATTGTATGTGCGCGCGAGTGTTGTGGATAGATCTTATCAGGGATGACAATCCCCACCTGGAATATATGGTCACGCAAGTTGACCATGGTGCATTTAACATTGAGACTACTTTTAGGTTTGTTGGAAGCATCCTATACAATTGGGGACAAATAGTTTAAGGCTACGGGTTCATGAGCTTAAGTGTATAATAAACGTTTTTTTGGAACTACTAAATGTTGTTTTTTTAGAGGTCCATTTTTTACATCGATCTTGTGGTCCACCAATTTCCAACAAAACCTATGATTTCACTAACCTTTGTGTTGACTTTTAGCAAGTTAAATTTCACGGTCTAGGGTATGAAGACTGAAGGTGAGCCGTGGCGGATATCAATGAAGATGGATTCTGTGTTTTATCTAAAATGATCTGCAACTTTTGTATTTCCTAAAAACTTAAGTCATCTTTGAGATTTTGTTAAATGTAGGTTGGGATATATATGACATCAAAACTTATGGGGACTAATGTATTAACTCTGATTATTTTGCGTTAATGGAAATATTCCTTAAATGTCCATTTTTGTGTCATTTCCTATAATCTTGTTTGTTGTACTTGAAGTAGCTCCCAAATGTATAATACCGCTGCTACCTGATTTTGTGGTTGTTACGCATTGCGTAGCCCAAAGATCAGCGTATTATGAGCCTATCACCATCGTCACGCACCCATCAGTATCATCAGTATCAGGTTTTCAGGCGGGTTTTTAAGAGAAACGGGTAAGAGAAGGGTTCCGACTAGTTTATGCAATAATTGCGTTTACTTGGCACATTTCCCGATTTATAATATTTGTATCTAAAGGTATTATTTGGCTCAGATTAAATGATGTTGTGACTGCGCTCGTGGAGGTTGCTGAGGCGAGCAATTATCGCACTTTGCCATCCTTCCATTATCCCGCACATACACAAATAGTCTAAAGATCATTATAGCCAAGTAAAATGCAAGCAAACTAATTGTTTCGCAAATATTACATCATGTCAACAGTCAACAAAGCATCATACATCCGACATGGCTGCAAACGTTGTAGTATTTTATCTTAAAACCCTAGTTAGTGGATTATACGTGTCCTCGTCGAATTTCTCTGCCAGATCATAAGAGACACACACACAATAAATGTTTAAAGTCAACGATCTAAAATTAAGCGACGATTTCATCATACTCATTCAACGGTTTTAACGTTGGGCTCAGATTTGTGAGTGTGGGATAGGAGAAAAGGGTATGCAGTTGGCCATGGCTGCAAAGCCGGAATGACGTGTTTGCCCCGCAAGATACAGGCTATTTCACCCATTGCATCCTTAAAGCACAAAACATAGGTCCCCATCATTGCCCAGAATGGATAAATTCCGATAGAAATACAGTGCGCACCCAGTATAGAGCGGGTCCAAACCAGGCATGCACTATCGTTCTCACTCGCGCCTTCCACTATAACTAATGACAATGCCACCAACAGTGCATGAACGCTAGTTAAAACGCAGCGAATGGTGACTGATCAACAAACGATTGATCAAACACACCCAAATAACCTCAGAATATTATACCTTTATATACAAAGAGCAAAAATCGGGAATTGTGCCAAACAACCTCAGAATATGAAACACAATTACAAAATTGCCGAAAAATATGCAGACGAAACATCATAGAACCACTATTTACAACAACTGACTAAAAACCTTTGAAAACCCTGAAAAAACCCAAAATTCTTCTGGTTTTCAAGCGGATATTTTGTAGAGCAATGGGTTCCGGCGGTTTTTTCATTGAATGCATTTACTCGGCACATTTCCGGATTTACACTCTTTGTATATAAAGGTATAATTTGTCTTAGATTATTTGATGTGGTGACTGCGCTCGTGGAGGTTGATGAGGCGTGCAATTCTCGCACTCTGTCATCCTTTCACTATCCGCAGCAACACAACATAGTCTAAAGGATCATCAGCAAGAAAAATTTCAAGTTGCTTGCAACCAATACTGTTTCGCAAATAATGACATCCTTGCAACAGTCAATCACGCATCGTACATCCGACATGGGTCGGCAAACATTTAGTATTCTTATCATAATACCTGAGTCGGTGGATTATACTGTTCTAGTCAGGGTTTTCTCCGCCAGATCATAAGAGACACACACAACAAACGTTTAAAGTCACCGATTAAAATTAAACGTCTGTTTCATCATACTACTTCAACGGTTTTTAACGTTGGGTTTAGATTTGTAATTGTGGGACAGGATAAAAGGGTATGCAGCTGGCCATGGCTGCAAGCATGACGACGTGCTACCACGCCAAGATACGGGCCGATTTCACCCACTGCAACCCATAAAGCACAAACACAATATCGTCATCATTACCCACAATGGATACATTCAGTATAAGAAATACCAATAACCCAAATGTCCTAATAAATGTACAACCATAACTTTTAAATCCACTTGGCATAGCAGGCGCGAGACCATTCCAAGTCGGCTGATCATCAGCACCAAATACCAACTAACGCTTCAGCCACATCACAAGTGTGGTAAAGAAGGCAAGCAAATAGTTAACCCAGCATAAAAACGACACGCAAAGGCGACATATTTTAACGGACATCGGTACTTTGATGTAAATATGCATCAAAACAATGGTGGGAAAACCTCAATGGATGCGTTAACATAAACTGCCGCACAGATAGGTTAATGGTCTCAACCGCTGAACATTCAATGAGAGCTCAACACTCGATGGGCTGCAACCACAAACCCAGACAGTGGCTGCTCGCTCAAGACGGGGTAGCCGCTTTCAAAGATAACTGAGGCGTTCCACAAACAACCATAGCTTTTGCATTCAGTTTATTTTTTCAGTGTTAGGACTGATGAGCAAAACAGTCAAAATCACAGAATGCATCAACCGTGGTTGCTTACTAAGCCCGCCACAACGCAAGTAATCTCATCCTTGTCAACCAATTCTAAAACACAAAGCCAAAAATGATAATTTCCAAACTGCTAACCGCAAAAGTTGTATTATCTGAAGTTCTAAAGAGGCACCAACACATTATGGCGCAAGCAGCCATCTTCATTTAGCCAATTTATCACCGACTTCAAACACCGATAAAAAAACAAAAGGCCAACATCAGAATCAACAGAACAACATATCAAAAAACCCTAAACAAACATAAAGATAAAAAGACACCCATAATCAAAAACACAATTAATTAAAAAAAACCCAATATAAATGATTAATTTATACCCTGCAAAACACAAATCACCCACATGCCAACTAACCATTCAATTAAACACAGCTATAATCAATCACATCAATTAACAAAAAAAAACAATTAAAGTGCTACCTTTGGCTTTTGTTGGTATGGTCTTTTTTGCACCAGCTCCTAGGTCGAAAAAATTCTCCGGCGGTATGAAGAGCACCAATTAAAAAATAAGAGTGTAGAATCCACATCATATATACCATGAGAGAAGATGGAATCCACCTGGCATTCATGCATTGTTAGTGGCATGTCATTATTAGATAGTGGAAGTAAGCGACGTGAGAACGAAAGTGGAAGTGAGAGAAGATAGGCAATCGGGTCGGAGGGGCAGTTATTAATTTGCATTCGGGTTTTCCGTTCGGTTTTTCAGGTGGGATCTTCGAGTTTTCGGGGGGGGAGGGGTTTTTAAAAGAAACGGGTTCCGACGGGTTTTTTCATTTAATGCATTAACTCGACACATTTCTCAAATTCTGCTCTTTGTATATAAAGGTATAATTTTCTTTTCTTTTTTGTCTGTAGCGAACAAAACAATTCGGTTTTAATAAACGAACACTAACGATATCCAATTTTTTAATTTATTTTTAGGTTACTTATAATCTCTACAACTATATAAAGAGAAAAAATACATTTGTTTAAAAAACCTTTTAAATTGTAAACTGTGAATTATAATCTACATACAAAATAAGCATTTGGACTTGCATGAAATTAGAAAAAAACAATTATTGTCCAAAAAAAAAAAAACTGCTAGCCCATGATACTGCTATATTAAAAAAAAAATCTTATTTATTCTTTTAGATGAAGGTATTTTCTACTATATATAAAAAGATAATTAGAAGGTGCATGTTTTAAGGGGAAGTGTGAGAGTGATTAACTTTAACCACGGTAATAAAGCGTTTGTCAGTATATATGCGTATTAAGAATCTGTTTTGTTTGTTCCTTTTGAAAGATAAACCACGTTTAAAGTTTACTATCCATTTCTACTTTTTATTATTGATTAAAAAATTGACGAGTATGAACAATTTGTATTACTTTAATGACTACTAGTTTGACATTAGAAATTGTATAATTTATGCATGTAGAACATTAATAAATGTATGACATTGTTTTAAGATAGTAGATCTTAATAAGTTATTAAATACCGCGTATATTTTGTTAACTATTTAGCGACAAGCGACGAGCGTTTTTCTCACAACCTTGGTTCGTTGGTAAGGTCTTCGGTAGCATCTTTTACCAACGAGATTTGAGTGTTGTTTAGAATACCACCCGTTGGTACGACGTGATTTTTAGTAGTGTATTGAGCATTGACTATATATACTATTTTGTTTTCTTTCTAACAAATTACATTGTTGATAGGTTTTTACTATTTAAATATTACCTTACGTTACACACATGTTATGACATAATAGCTTTTTTAAAATTGTTTTCCTATTATAATAAAGCCTCGTTTTCACTCTCCTCCCACCACCCATTTCAATAATTTAATTATATTTCATGATTCAATATTTAATTCTTAATTTGTTTCCAGTTGCACACATTTTTTCTCTAAGAAAACAATATTTGACGGTTAACTTCAGTAAAAATAAGTTATTTTAGTTTACAGCGATAAGTGTCTTAAATTAAGTCGTCTTTTG
The DNA here is from genome assembly GCA_026074375.1 of Tanacetum coccineum. Classification (NCBI taxonomy): domain Eukaryota; kingdom Viridiplantae; phylum Streptophyta; class Magnoliopsida; order Asterales; family Asteraceae; genus Tanacetum; species Tanacetum coccineum. The sequence continues at coordinate 18,885 of BQNB010048794.1, forward strand.
CTACAAGTACATTATCACGTTTCATACAGGGATGGTCCGGACGGACCTAAATTGGCGTCAGACGTGACATGAGCCATAACCGTCGGACGTGACGTGACACGCGCTAAAATCGATTTTAATCACGAAGTGCATTTTTTTCGAAAATTGTCGTTTCTTGATACGTGCAATTTCCTATAACTTTCTTTTCCTACTTTTATTTTTTTATTTTTGGGGGATTTGGCACTTTAGTTTAGCCCAAAGAATTTTTTAATGTGCAATTATAACAAAAAAATTGTTGTAGTCGCCTTCTAAATATCCTGTATCCGTTGAGGTCTGTTTATTGTAAACTTGGAAAATAAGCGACACAAAACATAATAAAGAAAAGCGAAGAATACATTTTATACTCACATTGCTTCTGCAAGATCAGTAGTAGTATTATGTAACTCCTTAAAAACAACTATAATTACTTTTCATGTCGTAAAACCAATTGCGAACCCAATAAGCTGATTGCAAAGCCAAAATCCGAGCATTCCATAAGTCTCTGAATGCAATAACAGTAACCATTACCTTGTCCTGAATGCTAACGTCAAAGAAGTATCCGAATTACGCTACGGCTGCAAAGAAACCTGGTTGCACAATAGCTATAAATGCTATGCGCCATCCAGTCATCGCCTTGCCAAGTTAGCATCGGATCTTCAATAACCCATTTCATTTACCCATATTACAACAATCGTGACAGCCTATTCGGTGGATTTGATATATCAATACCACGTATAATAAGTATATGAATCTCAGTTGGGCCAAAGAAACAGAGCCAATTAAACTAAAAAATAAAAAAAATGAAGAAAGAGGCATGTGATATCCGTTGATGATGTTTCTACTCTCTGTTCATACTTCTTCTACTCATTATTGTTGTTGTTGTGTTCTTACCTTTTCAAAAGAAGAAAAAAAATAATAACATCGAAACAAAAATTGGAAATAAGATAAAAAAGTGTGGCTCCTCCTCTCCCGTTACCCTATCTGCTGTAAGCAATTGAAGCAAGAACCAAACCTAAAAAATTAGAGTATTCAACGATTATCAACAAATCGAAATCAACCCCCATGGAAAACTGCTTCTAACCAAACCCAAAAGAATTAGGGTTTTCAACCAATCATATCAACAACAGTAACTTAGGAGCTAAGAGAACTAAGGAGGATGATGTGCTGAAGATCTCCACGTCCGTGTTCGTGACTAATTTTCCTGAGCAAGTGAGTGCTAAGGATCTATGGAATGCGTGTAAACAATATGGGCATGTGGTTGATGCGTTTATTCCTAACAAAAGATCAAAGGCTGGTAAGAGATTCGGATTTGTGCGTTTTATTAAAGTTTTTAATGTGGAGCGTTTGGTTGGTAATTTATGTACGGTGTGGATTGGTAGACATAGAATTCATGCTAATGCTGCTAGATTCCATAGGCCTAAGGGTTCTACTAGCAGTCATCAACCTGCTATGAAAGGAAAGATCAGAGACTCATCAATTAGGAATACTAAGGACAATAGGCATAGGGATGATGTAAGTTCCTAAATGGGGAGAATGATAGCAAGCTAGTATTGGTTTTAGATGATTCTTGCGTAAACACACAGGATTACTCATGTTGTTTAAATGGGAAGGTGAAGGAGGTTGGAGTGTTAGAAAATCTAAAAGTGGCATTGGGGAATGAAGGCTTCACCGATATTGATTTAAGATACATGGGTGGTTTGTGGGTTATGATTGCTTTTGACTCGGTGGAGGCAAAGGAGAAGTTTTTGTTATCTACAGGAGTATGTTCGTGGTTCTCTCAGCTAATCCAAGCGTCTAGTGAATTCATTACTGATGAACGAGTTACTATGGTGGAAATTGAGGGTATTCCTTTAAAAGTGTGGAATGAAAATACTTTTATTCGAATTGCATCAAAGTGGGGAACCTTGTTAAATGTGGAGAACTTGGAGAAAGAAAATTACCATTGCAAAAGACTTTGTGTTCTCACTAAGAGTATGTCTCACATATTTGAATCATTTAAAATTAATTATAAAGGTAAGACGCATTGGGTGCGAGCCATAGAGATTCCGGGTTGGACTCCAGATTTGGATGATCAAAATGATGAGGAAAGTGACTCAGAAGATGAAGAATGTGAAGAAGTTTTTAAGAAGGATTTCGGTGAGAGTGATGAGGAGGTACAAGGGGAAAATGATGTTAGTAGGGTATCTGATACAGAGGTTGAGGAGGAGAATCCAAAATCCAAGGATGGTGTTGTTTCTAGTGAGCAAAATGGTAAACAATCAGAAGACCCGTTTAATATTTATTCTCTCCTTAATAAAGATAAGATGAAGAATAATAAGGAGGCGAGCACAAAAGAGAGTTTGGAGTACCCTCCTGGTTTTACACCAAGAGAGAATGATGTTGAAAATGTTGAGATGGATAATCAGAAGGATAATTGTGATGGTGAATTCGGGAATGTAAACAATATTTCTGATGAAGTGAATTTTAGCTCGGGGTTTAACACGTACAAAAAAGCAGGTGGGGAATCTATGGACTCGGATCATTGTAGAGAGTCTGAAGGTTCTCGGAAAGGTGGTTCTATATTAATGTTGATGGATGAATTGGTTAAGGTGGGACAAACTATGGGGTATAATATGGACGGGTGTATGAAGAATATTGAAGAGATCATTGAATCGCAAGGAGTGGATGGTGTTTTCCGATGAATATGTTGTCTTTAAATATCCAAGGTCTTAACCCAAAGGCTAAAAAAGATTGGGTAAAGGAGTTGTGTGTCTCTAACAAGGTGAATTTTCTTACGTTGCAAGAAACTAAAATGGAGTCTATTGATTTGTTTGAAATCAAAAGATGAAATATGCTGGGTAACTTTGCATTTGATTTATGTGCATAGTGTCCGTTACGTTGGGTAAAACAGAGTAGGATATATGTGATATGTATCCTAATGCGTTTAAGTAAACTAAAATTCAACGGTTTATCAGATTATTTTTGTTAATTGTTCAAGAGGAAATTGGGTGATCTAATGGCAATTCTTCTTATTATTTCGGTGTATGAATCCCGCAAGAGTTTGTAGAAAAGAAAGTCTATGGGAAAATATAGTCCAGTCATAGATTAATTGGAAAAGGTCAGTGATTATCCATGTGGGTGTGGTAGGTGGGGTGAATTAAAATGATTTCCGCAAATACCCATGAGAGATTTGGAACTATTTTACAACGGCAATGGGGCGAATGCTTTTTACAAAAATATCTCACTGGCGAAAATAGAAGTAGGTACCACATGATATGAAAGTTACAATACATGTGTCACAGAACTGGCTTGACAAAGATGAAAGAACGCTGATGATAATTCCCACATGTCCGAAACTTACTGAGAGAGAGACGCTAAAAAAACACCATCACCCTAGATAGCTATTATACTCAGACCACCCGACCTATATAGAATACGTGAATCTACTCATGACTATAGTGAGCCTATTCCGTTTCCGTTTTTTATTATTGTCTGGAAATGGAGTGAATTGAGAACTATGTTAAAGAGGAGTGTGTCGTGAAGTGCTTCGGTAGAATAATTCAAAGCTAGATCCAACAAGAGAAAAAGTTGAAAAATCAACAAAAAGAAGATAATCGAGATTTGGAATGCTATGAGAACAAGTCCGAAAACATCAGAAAACATTGCTGAAACAGGAGCTCGCTGTTAGGAGAAAGCGAATCATTGACAAAGTCAGATGCTCGTCTGAATACATTTCATAAACGTTCGTAGGTTTTAGTCCAATCGATTCACGAGGTTGATAAATAATGTTCAATGTGAGCGTCACACAAAGCAAAACTCAAATGGGCAAAAGAAGGCTACGAGAACTCAACAATTACCATGTTAATCTGTACAACAATAAATCGAAACCAACATTCTATACTAGTTTTTCTGGTGAAGGAATTGGGTGGAAAAATCCTAATATAGGTTTAAAATGAGTTCCTAGCATCATTTCCGAAATCGTTTTGATGCAGACCTAAATCTGTTTGTCCGAATCTATATGGATTTCCTCATCTACTGAATTCAATGCAACAACTAGATTTGAAAGCCGAAGTGTCAAGATGAAGATATTAAAAAGGCATTTTGGGGAAATGTGGTGTTAATAAAGACTTCGGCCGGATGGCAATTCGACATTGGATATTTAAAATGTTTTTGGATTTTTTAGAAAAATAATATGTTTGGCTGGCGGTGAAATATTTCTTTTCTAGTACCGTACGCAACCCAAAGGTGTGATACACATTTTTTCATACGGTGATTCCAAAATTCTCCCGAAGCAAAAATGGGAATGGATTTCAGACCGATTAAGTCTTTTGGAGCGAGCTTAATACAACAATAATAGCCAAATTGGCTATCAACTTGTGGTGTTGCTTGAGAGCTATTGTTAATGAGTAAAATCTGTCTTTTGTTTGCGGATAGGCAAATTCTTGACGACTCATATCTCTAAACATAATGAGGTTTTGCATTGGGTAATTTGAAGAAAAACATTCATTTATTCAAAAAATTGACTTTGAAATAGGCTTACGATTAATTATCGGGGTGGATTGCCTGATGAATTGTACTTAAGAAAATTTGGTTTGGTGAAAAAAAGGTGTGGTTGGATCAAGAAAATGTACTTCATGATAACTTCCTTGAGGGGGATCGGATTTTTATTGAATTGTGAAGCTCCAACGGAGATTTTCAGTTTTTTGAAGGGCCTTAAACAAGCGAGATACACACTTTCTCCGTTTATTTTTATTTGGTTAAGAGAGTCTTCACTTCTTTAAAAGAGTTTTGGATGCGGGCATGTTAACGGCATTGAGCGATGCGCTTAAATCGGTTAATGTCATCTTTCACCATATTTTCTAATGCGACGATGCGGGTGTTATTATGGGGCATATGGAGTACTAATAAAATTGATACGATTAGTATATGTTTTGAAAATGTATTTTCAACGTGCTTCAGGTCATAGTATTAATTTTAACCAAGAGTTAAGTTATTGGGTTTTGTGGTGAGTAGAAGATATGGTGGTGCAAGCTGCAAATAGAAATTGGTAGTGTGGTGATCCTTAATGCTCATTTGCTTATAAAGGTTCGAAAGAAGGGATTAAATATCTTCTGGATTTAAAATCTTGGGATGAGATTAGTTGATAAAATGGTAGATCAGTCTTTCAAAATGGAAGATGAAAACATTATCGATAGGTGGTCGTTTTAACCTTCTCAAGGCGGTCTAGATCCATTGCCTATATATCAGATGTCCTAATATTCAAGTGCCAATGAAAGTCCTTCAACGCATGGAATTAATTCGAAGTCGGTTTTGTTTAGTGTGTCCATTTAAAGTAGTAAAAAAATTATATATGGGTGGAAATGTATTAAGGTTTTGTGTTCGAAAGAGAAAGGTGGCCTTGGTAGTTTCTAGTTTTATAAATGCCTAATAGAGAACTTATGTGTAAATGGGTTTGTGCGGTTTACAACGAACAAAAGGGACGTTTGTTATGACTATAAAGGGTTATAAAGCTATTCATGGCGAAGATGGGAAAATGATAGCGGATATCAGGTTGGTTATACAAGTCCATTTGTGCGAAGCATACTCCAAGTAGGTTGGAGAACATTGAAGATTAAAAGGTATACCAGGGTTCCACGGCAGCCATAAAGTAAGGGACACACCTTTTTTACAAATAGACATAACAAAATCAGGAACAAAAAGCACAGACAAGACACACAGAACACGCAACACGCTATACGAAAACAATAAGATGCCGTACACTACTATTAAAAGATCACCAAAAGACTAACGGTCGACGGAACGCAAACTCTATGCTTTTAAACAATAAAGTACTAAGCCGAACTAAAACAACCGCAGCTGTCAAACTCCCGCCAAGCTACTGCCCTTGCACTCGTGGCATTGAATCATAACAGCATCAAGACTAAACCCCCCACCCGCTAAACACCACCCAAAAAAAACCAGCTATAACACACAATCAAACTACCTCCACAACTCCAGCAAGACAACCACAAAGAATGACCCCACTTCTGATTGTAAGATAACCGTCTCCGCAGATAAGCAAAACCCTAACAAACTAAGCCAGCTGAGCTTTCAGTAAGACATTGAGAGAAAGTAAACCAAACAAACACTAAGGCGCTCAACATCTAGCGCTACAAACACACCTAACTTAAAACAAACCTACATTACAATTAACACCAAACACAAATAAAACGGAACACACAGAATAACCCCCATGGCATCATACAAAATCAAGGAGCCACTCTATTAAAAACACATAACTAAGTAATCTTACATCCAAAACCACACGACACGTCTTACAGAAGCCATAGCACATTAAAGCAAATAATATACGCTACACTCCGCAGACAAAACCAGCACCAACACAGCACAAACTGACACACTGAATTCTCAACCAACGAAGGGACCCTTTAACACTTTTTACATAAACCAGCAAACAGCACAGGCCAACAACTAACACTTATCGAACCAAAAGTAACCCGAACATGTTCAATTACATAGACAAGCACAATAAGAAAATCACCGGGCCGAAGCGTGAGACTTAAACTCTAAGACCCCAACCTTTAAATAATTTATTCAGAAAAAGCTTGTCAAATGTTGCGTGATACTTATGTGTATGGGAGGATTATGTGGCATGGAGACAGTGGTAGTTTGAAAATAAAGAAATCAATGCTTTATGCGCAGAAAGTGAAGAAGACTTGTCTATATGGCATCTTAAACTTAGCACACGGAGAACATGACCTGGGCCTTTTTCGACGATGCTCCTAGAAGTCGTAGAGGAACAATATCAGTTTGACGGATTATTGACGACTTACGTGGAGAAGGTGTAGTATCTTGGGATGTCAGCCAGATAGGTGGTATTGGACGCTTGATGGTTCGGGTGAGTTCTCGTAGCTTCTGCTAGAACGTTATTGATGATATCTAACGAGGTTTTACGAAAGTGTCCTACATCAAACTCGATAGATAAAAGCGGTGCCAACCAAGGTTAACATTTCATATTCCAATTAGAATCGCTTGGTAAGTTGAGAATGGATTTGTTTGCCTACCCGCTTAATAAAGTCCCGGAGAAGGTATAATATTTCGTTTAGTTTGGTTGATTGGCTAAAAAATCATCATCTTGTAACTTTGTAATTCTTCTAGCTTCTTGCTAGTTTTTTAATAAAATGTTGTTAAAAAAACAACAGTAACTTAGGAGCTCTCAAACCCTCAGCTAACCGACACAGATGAACCAAAATAAATGGGGTGTGGATGCGTTTGGATGATAAAGTCGGTGTGTGCAGGGACGGAGATACATTGTAAAGAGGGTGGGCCAAGGCCAACCCCAACTTTCTGATAGGTACAAATAGTATCAATATTTTGATGGGATAATAGAAAAAACAAACGTTAATGACTTCCGACCAACCTAAAATAAAATGAAAAGCCCACTCATACATTAAAAATTATACACTGGACTCGAACTACGTCATACTTATCCAATAGCTATATCTCAAGTATAAAATAATATACTTGAACACAGACAACTTACAAAAAAAACTAACTACTTTTCTACTAACTAAACTTAATTTTATATATTATCATGCTTAATTATTACTCTTTATAGCTCTCAAACTATAATATAACCATGAGACTTCTATTAAACTCCACTAATGCTTTTACTATATATTCTTGCTAATATACTACACTCCAATTGAATAAACTCAAAACTACTATCTTAGTTAACTTACACTAACTCTCTCTAAACATGTGGTAATTTGTATATAAAAACTTTAAATGACCCACCTAAAATAAAATATAAAGCCCACTCATACATTAAAAAATTATACTCCCTCCGTTCCACATTAAGTGTCCACTTGACTTTTTCAAAGTCTTTTTTCTTCAACTTTGACCTTAATGATTTCTTCTTATATTATATGATACTTGATGCAAGATATATGAATGGATAGAGTTTTGAATATATTTTTCGTTGGTATAATTTTCGTTCAATATTATATAACACAAACAAAAATATTTATAGTCAAAGTTGATTAAAAAAGACTTAAAAGATTCCATTGTGGACACTTAATATGGGACGGAGGGAGTATTAGTTGTTGATTGCATTAGAAAATACTCAATATCAGCCATGCATTAGTTTAGATAGTGTTTTAGATGATTTTAGTGCTAAAAAACGTCGTGTGTGGTTGAAATGAAAAACTCTTGTACGACTTTTTAAATTTTTATTGTTTTTCTGGTATCTTTTTTCTAGTTTTTTGTTTTGGCGTACCCGACTGAACAACCCTGGCTTCGTCACTGGGTTTGTGGATGTGTTTGGATGCGTCTGGAAGAAGGGAGGTACACGAAAGATGGATACGATGTAACAGTATATAAATCTCAGTTGGGCCAAAGAAACAAAGCCTAAAGAAACTGAATATGTTAAGCCCACCAAAATATGGCAGGCTTTTGTCGCCTACCATCACGGGATTAGGAGTATGTATATTTTGAAGCCCAATATTCTAGGAAGATTATTGGAAAGCACTTGTTGCCATATTAAAAGGTGATTTCGATCATGGTTTAGCCAACATATATTTGATTTCTTTTGCATTTTTTTAACTAGTTTGGTCTTTTAGGACCCCAAATTTTTTTCAGATTTATATATGATATTTGGTTTTCTTACTCCCTTTCTAAAATATTAAAATTTCATATACACTTAATTCATACTTTAAAATCATTATACATAATACATTCAATGATTATATAATGGAGCTTATTTTATTTTATTTTATTTTTTGTTTTAGGAGCTTATTTCCAAATTTTTTGCAACAAGAATTTAATGGAGTAACTGCAAAATACGTCCGTCTTACGTCCGTGGCCGAAATTTTGTCCAAACATCCATCCGTTAGTAAAAGTAAGCCACCGTACATCTCTGAAGACGAACAATGTAAATATTTTGTCAGTTAAAAAAAAATGATTGACACATGAGAGATGTGAGACGAACTTTGAGCAAACCACAAAAATGTATTTTGCACTTTACTCTTTAATAAATTAACTGTTTGCATCAAATAGTGCCAAGAAAATGACAATGACAACTTTCACATAAACAAGCAAAAGTACCCGCGCGTTGTTGCGGGGCGGGTATATTTTCGTTGGTGTGGGACGGTGTTTTTTTTTCTTAATTGGTGTCGACAATTATTTTTTTTAGGTTTTTTTTGTGTTTTTTTATCAAGTAAAATAGCCCACGCGTTGTGGCTGAGCTTCATGTTTAATAGTTTTTTTTATATGGGCTTATGTGTTGGGCCTCATGTCGCGGGTATTTTTTATCTGATTAAATCAGTACTTTTGTAATTTTTTTCCTATTTGGTGGCGAGCAATTTTTTTTTATATTGGGTTTGTTTTTTCGGTCTCATGTTTAATAGTTTTTTTATATGGGCTTATGTGTTGGGCCTCATGTCGCGGGTATTTTTTGATTTGAATAAATTAGTACTTTTGTAAAAAAAAATTCCTATTTTGACTCGAGGAATTTTTTATATTACCTAATTTAAAAAAAAAAGTAAATGGGCCGGCCCAAATTGAGAGCCCAAAGGGCCGGCTACTGTAGCATTCAAAAGAAACTACGTCGTTTCTTTTGAATTTTGAGTATAAGTAAATATATGATTAAATCAGTACTTTTGTAAAAAAAAAAACAACCATTCACTGAACCATTTCATCATAAGTAGGAAACCCACGACGACATCAATCTCCCACCAAAGTAAAACATTGCGAAATATTCTTTCGTAGATAAACGGGCAAGAAAAGAACAATATTGTAAGATGATTCCACATTCTTTTCGCATAAAGGACATAGAATCGACTCAATATTCATGCCTCTTTTAGAGATGTTCAACCGAGTAGGAAAGATGTCCAACTTAACTTTACAAGCGTGAATATTGACTTTAATAGGCACGGCTTACTTTCATTTATCAAGTTTGTATTGTCATCACATTTCAACATTTTTTTTTAAACTATAAATCTAGATGAATGGAGTTGTGTGTGTGTTTGAACATGTTTTATATGTTTCCTTTTTTGAATTCAGTGGCTACAAGTAAATTGGCTGAACATAAGCCGAAACATAACTGGAGTACTGGACCACGTTTGGTCTATATCGGAAGCCTAATAAGGCGTAAATAACCACATACATTATGTGAACCATGTGCCATGCCAAAATGTGGCGAGTATCGTCTTCGCTGTGTGGAACTACAAGTACAATTAACGATAACTATTTCGTGGTCCAACATGAGCAAATGACAAAGAGGTCATAAGGTACAGGAGTGACAATGGAATAAACAAGTGAATGTGATTACTAGCAAAACTTATTGAAACATATAAAGATTAGAGTATTAGACGATGTCATATAATACTTATCAAAATGTTAAACCTGTACTTTTAACTCTCAGTTTACGTGAAAGGGGGTTTTACTCATTTTGTGTATGTGTGGCGGTAGGCTCAAAACTCGTTGGTAGTCAGCCAAACGGTCGAGAACCATGATTTAGAAAAACAAAAAAACCGAAAGACCTTTAATTTATAAATTTTGTAAAGAATATAACGAATGGAATGTATTTCTTTCAACCAATTAGTCATTGTGCTTGGGCCTTTCCCTTTCCTTTTGCTGCTGCTACAGCCCACTTGGAGATTTACTACATCCAACATGGTAGACAATCAGGTGAGCAAAAAAACCGAAAATCAAAACCGAACCGAAACAACCGAACCGAACTAATCACCGAATCGAATTTGCCAAAACCGAACCGAACCGAACTACGAATTCGATTATCGGGTTAGATATGAGTTCGACAATGTGAACCGAAAACCGAATATATATAAATATATATATATATATTTTATATATAAAAAGATCAATTAAATTTTATTCTAATATAAAAAAACACTTTTTATATTTGAAATAATTTTTTTTCTAAATATCTATGTATTTTTTCTTTTTTTTTAAATAAATGATCTAATTCGGATTATCCGGGTCAACCCGAAAACCGAACCGAATTCGGGTTCGGTTTTTGAATTGACTCAAAAAAAAAATTTAATCGAATTAACCGAACCGAACAAACCGAATAACCCGATAACTGAACCGATCAACACCCCTAAATCAAACACACACCATATTTGAATATCGTAACCATTATCATTTATTTTAGGGTCTGATTTGTTGGCCTGACTCATGAAAGTTTAGATTTTACTCATTTTTAGACTAGACGATACCCATTTCGAATCGACCCGATAATTATGACAATGCATAAAAGAGGTCGTTATTAAGTGCTAATTGTCGGCGTATATGTCCGACAGGACCAATAACTGGAGGATACGTCAGCCTACCAGAGGGATCTGGCAGAAGGGTCGTAGCTCGTAATGACATTGAATAAACCTCGTAAGTATAATCTTATTAATGACCATTATTTATAATGGTAAAACCCTAATACCTTAAACTCACAAACCGGGCTTGAGCCTATTTATCACTAATACTCTCCCGCAGTCCGAGCGACGAAATCGCGAAAGCTCGGACTGTATTATTTAACTAGAAAAGAGAAAGAAATAAAACATTAACGTAATAAAAGCATAACTTTAGTCGACTTGTAACAAAACCGTACCAACGGTCGACTTTAGTCGACTGATACCAACGGTTGGCTAAGTCGATTGGTAACAAAGCCGTACGAACCATTGACTAACAAACAAACAATAAAACAACTATAATTTTTTTTTCTTTTTTAAGGAAACAAATAAACCAAAACTATGAAACTATATAAATCCTAATAGTGATAACCAAAGGCGGAGGGATGTAAAAGGTAGGGGGGTCGGCGTCCTCGATAAATTGGCGAATTTTTTTTCAGTGCAAAAATTGTATTTTTATAGCCTTATTTTTAGCTTGCCCCCATCCCAAATCTCAAATTGCCTCCGACCACGACTGCTTAAATATCAAAAAGCTATTGAAAAGCTGCTAAAAATTTGCTAAAACCTGCTAAAAACTGCTAAAACGCTGCTAAAAAATGCTAAAACGCTACTAAAAAGTGCTAAAACGCTACTAAAAAGCTGCGATTTTATGAGCTGTTTTCAGAGAAATTTTTTCCCCCCCTATATACCAAGATCCTGGCTCCGCCACTGGTGATAACAACGTATGATCATAGCTTGAACAGGAAGTTTATTGGGCCAAACCCAATCATTGGGCTAATCCCAATCTGCTGGAAACAAAGGCAGTTGTAAAACAGTTATAGTTAGTTATAAAAAACAGTTAGTTAGCAGTTACAAAAGTTAGTTATTGGCAGTTACAAGGAAGGGACACGACTGTTGGATCATTCGAACCAACACGACTCTTCATTCGTGACTTTTTGTTATGTATAAATAGAACAAACATGTTGTAAACAGTTTTATGATGACAGATTTACAGAAATAAAGTTTTTTTCATATTTTTGGTATATCGTGATTAAAGATCCGTGAGAAAAAGGGCCAACAATTGGTATCAGATTAGCATATGAAGATTCTACTATCGTAAGAAAATTATTAAATGCCGTACCGGATAGATTCCTTCAGATTGTTGCATCTATTGAACAATACTCAGATTTAGACGAGATGTCAGTAGACGAAGCAATCGGAAGATTGAAGACATTTGAAGAAAGACTTAAAAGTAAGAAGGAAATACGAGTGGACAGTCAAGAGAGTTTGATGTTCACAACAACAGAAGGCCAAGGAAAAACCTTTGATTACTTGTCGGAAGGAAGATTTAACACCATCACGAGGCAAGAAAATACACAATTCAGCATCAGAAAGGAAAAACTGGGGAATCATCACAAAATAATTTCAAGAGAAGAAACAGATAGAAACATCTCAAATAAATTTACTCAATGATAAGAAGTAAGGTGCTATGCTTCAAATGCAAGGATAAATGGGCCATTTGCAAACAAAATGTCCCATCAAAGAAAGAAGAACAATCCAATCTCATTCTGACAATACTTAGAACAACATTACATATGGCAACTGTTGAATGAAGCACACGGGAATTTCCTTAACTAAAAGAATCACGAACAAGAAATGGAAGGAAATTCCATTCAGCTTCAAATTGACAGTATCAAACATTGAACAACAAGGAGTTGGCAGCGAAAACTTGGATGTGGTTAACCGAAAGCATGAGTCGACCTGGAATTAAGGAAGATATATACGTTGCAAGAACTCCAATAGGAAGACAAAGTGTTGGTAGTATAACCAACTAGAAACATGATCAATCAGGATTTATGATAGATCACAACAACGAAGGTGGAAGTAACCAGAAAAATATGATCAACCTGGACTTAAGGAAGATCACAACAATGAAGGTGGAGGTAACCGAAGAAAAAAATGATCTACCTGGATGTAAGTATGATCACAAGCACTACAAGAAATCAAAGCGATTATGATTAAGGGGGATAATATTAGGCCAAACCCAATCATTGGGCTAATTCCAATCTGCTGGAAACAAAGGCAGTTGTAAAATAGTTATAGTTAGTTATAAAAAATAGTTAGTTAGCAGTTACAAAAGTTAGTTATTGGCAGTTACAAGGAAGGGACACGACTGTTGGATCATTCGAACCAACACGACTCTTCATTCGTGACTTTTCGTTATGTATAAATAGAACAAACATGTTGTAAACAGTTTTATGATGACAGATTTATAGAAATAAAGTTTATTTCATATTTTTGGTATATCGTGATTAAAGATCCGTGAGAAAAAGGGCCAACAAAGTTTGATTATGGCAAATAGCTAAACAATTAATCCAACTCCTCAATTCTAATTGGCCATTCGTCGTTTAGTTGTATCCTCTCTCGATAGCAAAATTTGTATCCTTTAGACACAAATGTATTGATGGAAACAAGATTGATCTTCATAATAGGGATCGGTATTTGAGGAGATGAGAGGATAGGAATGATACGTTGTTTTTTTTATGATGAGTGAGAACTTAGAAGGGTCTAAGGTTGCGCAAGGGTTAACTAGTAGTGGTTTAGTGAGAGGTGGCTCACGTAGCCACCAAGTTTTATGAGGATCAGAACCGCTTCGTATCATGTTAGAACATTAATAATACCCCTTCAGTAAATCTTATAAAATGACATTATTATGTAAAGCCATAATACCCTAAACCCACAAACCTTCTTGGGCTTATTTTATCACTAATACACTCCCGGCCAGTCCGAGCGCGTCGAAATCTCAAAAATCTTCAGACCGGATTATTAAACTAGAAAAGAGAAAGAAACAAAACATTTACATAATAAAAGAATAACTTTAGCCACACGTAACCAAACTGTAAACCAACGTCCCCGAAAGCTATAGACGACCGGTTACCAACGTTTGGGCCTAAGGTCGACTGATAACAAAAGCCAGTAACTCGAACCAGAACTAACAAAGCAGAACAATAAAAATATATAACTTTTTCTTGTTTTTTCCTTTTTATTAAGGAAACAAATAAACCAAAACTATGAAACTATATAAATCCTAATAGTGATAACAACGTATGATCATAGCTTGAACAGGAAGTTTGAATATGGCAAATAGCTAAACAATTAATCCAACTCCTCAATTCTAATTGGCCATTCGTCGTTTAGTTGTATCCTCTCTCGATAGCAAAATTTGTATCATTTAGACACAAATGTGTTGATGGAAACAAGATTGATCTTCATAATAGGGATTGGTATTTGAGGAGATGAGAGGATAGGAATGATACGTTGTTTTTTTTACGGATTTGAGAACTGAGAGGGTTAAGGTGGCGGCTAGGGTTTGACGGGTGGTTTAGGGGAGGTGGCTCAACGTAGCCACCTAGGTTTGAGGATCAGAACCGCTTCGGTATCATGTTAGACATTGAATAAACCCCGTAAGTATAATCTTATTAATGACATTATTTATTGGTAAAACCCTAATACCCTAAACCTACAAACCGGGCTTGGGCTTATTTATCACTAATAGTTTTCTCTCGGACCAACGGTCCATGACTTGCACTCATAGAAACGTCGCCATCCCAGAAATCACGAGGCTATGTCTCCCACGTGATCACGCCGCCTGATACAAGTACTAAGAGTAGTTCGGCGCAACCATTCTCAAAGTGTCAGGAACAGTGCATCTTCACAGTAAATCAGGTAGTATAAATACCCCCTCTTTACTGCACACTAGGGAGCATTTACTACACTTTTACTCACATTACTATTTGTGCCTTCTAGCTCTCACATATACTTACTCTCACGCCGGAGCTTGGTCTTTGTGTCAAACCCAAGACGAGGCTAACGCGTCTTTCTTTGTTATTCTCAAAGAATCGAAGGGTTACTCTATTGGAATATCAGAGTAGTCTTCACTTCACTCGAGGTACGGAAATTTACTTCAACAAATTGGCGCCGCCCGTGGGACCTAAATCTCATCTACCAAGGTAGCAGGATGACTAGTCCGGTCACAGGCTGGGATCAGGATGATCGGGAGGAAAGCCCTCCCCCCCCTGACCAAAGAGCAGATTGAAGGGCACATATCTGGTCTCAAATATATAACCAAAGACCATAACAAGAAGAATACAGTTGATCCCATACGATTGGATTTTGGGGGTAGAAGACACTAAAGTAAGAGATAATAGAATTGTGAAGGGAAAAGCGGTGGTAGACGACGACCTCAAAAAACCCTTTAAAGAAGCTATAAGAACCCCCTCACTCGAAGAATCATAGAATTTTCCGACCCAAAGTATAACATGCCAGCTACACATTAAACTGTACGACAGAACGCTCAATCCGGAGGAATCATTTGACCCGTATTTTCCAGTAGCAGAAGCCAAACTCCGGGAGTGGCTCATGCTATGTGGTATAGAAATAATCCACAAACCCTTGATGGATCCGCGAAAGGATGGTTTGAGCGCCTTCCGGCTAACAGCATTAATGAGTGGTCAGAGCTGATGAAAGCATTCGCCGCCAGGTATTCGGTCCGAAGACATGTTTTAAGGAGCCACACGAAATCACGACAATAGTCAAAAAGGCCAATGAGTCGTTAACAGGGTTTAAGGAAAGATAGACGGTGAAATTGGCATATAAAGGGAGTTTCGAGGCATGAAGAATTGCATCATTTATGGACCTCCACTCAAATATTGCCTCGAATTTTCAAAGCGAATCTCCATAAATAAGGTTTCCCACAATCATGGACAAGATGATGGTGAGATAGGATGATTTTGTCCATTCCGAATAGGCTTTTGCTCTGACGAAACTTCCTAAAGGTGAAGTAGGCGAGCATTCCCGGAAGTTTTTTCTTCCGCCAGTCCGAAGAGAAGAGCGTTCTTACCGAAATAACCAAGGAGGAGAAGCTAGGATGAACGACTACCGAAACAACCACAAGAAAAGATAGCTACGATCCATACAGAGGTAGAGACAACCGGGCTCCCTACCCTCCCTCCAAAGGTGATTAGCAGGCCGCCACTTCGGTTCTCGCCTTTAATGCTCGCACTAAACCTCCAAAGGAAATTTTGGCCACTAAAACACAGTTATGCCTGCCACCTCCAAGACCTGTGAGTCAATCAGTTCTAATGGTGGAAAATACAAATCTATTACTTGTGATTATCAACCTACAGAGAAAGGTCACTATACAAATGATTGTATCCAGTTGACAAGAAGACAGCTATGAGAAAGCTATAAGAATCAGGAACTCACTAAATCATTGGATGGAATAGAATGTTTTGACAAAGAGGAAGGGAAATCAAAGGGGTGAAGAATCCTTTTCTTGCACTTGTTCAAAAAGATTTTGCTTAAGACGTACAATCTCGGCATACTGTTCATTTGATCCTGAAAAACTGTTTTCAACATTTTGCATTTCTTTCAAATCTTTAACCTCTTCTTTATATCTGTCAAGCTCGGTAGTCAAAGCTTTATTGGCACTTTTATATTCCAGATTAACATTGGTGCAGTGCATCACTTGGGTACTTAATTGTTCAAACATAGATAATATCAGGACATCTTGTTGAGCAGAAGAGTTAGAATTCTGGACAGTTTCCTGTTGTGTTTCACTTAGATACTGAGAATAAGGAATGATATTGCTATCACTGGTTATTTCAGTTTCTGTCTGACTCACATCATTAGACTGTTCAGAAGACGTCATTATCTGCTCACTTTGATTGAATAAATCATAGGTCAGATTATCTGGATTGTGTACCTCAGTGAGTGCATCTGATCCATTCCTGGAGAGATTCACCATGAGAGCAATCTTGGCTAAGTTGAGTTCATCACAATTAGAGTCATAGGCATCCAAATCATCGGCTTGATAAGCAGCATTGTGGGTGATGACAGTCTAATAGGTTTGAATGTCGGGAAGTCCTGGATCTGCCAAAAATGCTATTTCTTCCTCTGTTAAAGCTTGACCACTTGATTGAGCTTGAACCAGCAAAGTAGACTAGCAACACTTTATCATTGAACCCACGTTTATCCTTTTTCTCTTGGGCTTATTACATGCTTGGCAATATGACACCTCCCTTTGCAATTGTTATCAAATAACAGTCGTTGTGTTCCCTATGTGGCTTGTCACTTTGCTCCAGGTGTATATTTTCTCATTGTTCCAGCAGCATAAGTAGTTTGTCTCCCCTCAACAGGTTGCACAGTAACTTTTCCATCATAGATGGTAGCTTGTTGACGAGAGTTTGACGAAGTCTTAGTGTTGTTTGGTAGTAGGATACCGGGATGTGACAACAGCAGTTAAGAATGACATCATGTGATTGATCGCATCAATTGGATCATCCCCTTTCTGGAACACTGGAACAATTAGACCTGAGTCTGGTTGGGAAAATTCAGATTGTTGATGTTGGTAAGTTGTGGGAGCATTTCCTCAATTGTGGGATGGATTGATTGTGGGAGATATAAACGTTTTGGTGGAACTGGGAGGATTGTGTTCTCTCATTTGATGGATAAGTGATTTGAAAGAGGTGTTGATTTGATAGGTCTTGTGAATTGTTGATTCTGATAAGGTGTTACAACTGTGGAAAATGACTGATATGGTGTGAACAAGATGTTGAGGTGAGAGTTTGGGTAATCTTAGTGTGTAGATGAGTTTGATAAGCCGGAATTAAGTTAAGTGTGAGATGCAACTAAGCAAGAGGATGGGAATAGTTCATGCATCAAAAACTAACTGTCTTATTTGATGTCTTGCGTATTGTTGTAGGTAAGCATGAAGCTGATCAACATTGGTAGTATGCAAGTCTTTGACCAATTTAACATCTGTAACAATTTTGCTCCATTCATAGGGAGGGTGTTTAAAAATCTTGGTGTTAACTTGATATTGCTCCAATGCATCTTGTAGATGTTCATTTCATTGTGTAAGCAGAGTTTGTACCTCAAGTTAGTACTCGCTGGTAACTGACTCTCCTTTCTTGTTAGTGAACCTTTTCAATTCATCCTACAGCTTGCACTTCCACATTCTGTTTTGTTTAACGATGTGCCTTGCATTAGCAGGTAAATCTTCTCACCAAAGTTCTTTTGCAACACGATGTTGATCTTCCAAAAGTGCATAGATTTTAGTTGGAAGGCCTTGGAGAATGATGTTTATTGCTTTGATGTCATAATCAGCTTGAATGGCTTCAGCTGGAGTAAGTTCAATATATTCCTTAAGTCTTGTTACCCCACCTACAGTGATTGAGGGCCAAACTAGTGGTCCTTTTTTCAACCGAGGTAAGAATCATTCTTCCTTGTGGTCTATTCAACATATAAAGTTTTCCAAAATTTTTTCGGGCTCTTCCATGGAATCATACAAATGTTTTCTAAAGACATTGGTGGTGTTTGCCTCTCCTGAAAGAAGTGACTTATCGGCAAGAGTCGTCATTGATAATTGTGGTATCAAAAAAGATTACAAATTGATCGATCGGTGGTAGAAAGAAATTGTGTTTGGTTATGTGTTTGTTGAGTCTTGAAGTAGATTTTGAAACTACACGGGATTTTACAATTCTCGACAAAACCGAGAAAACAAGTTAATGTTTCACGGGATTTTACAAGTCAAGGAAGTAACCGTATAATTTTAATTTTTTTTTCTAGTTCGGTTGTCACTAGTTCGGTTCACTCGTTCGGTTCACTTGTTCGGTTCACTCGTTCGGTTCGCTCGTTCGGTTCACTCGTTCGGTTCGCTCGTTCGGTTCACTCGTTCGGTTCACTCGTTCGGTTCACTCGTTCGGTTCACTCGTTCGGTTCACTCGTTCGGTTCACTCGTTCGGTTCACTCGTTCGGTTCATGATAAGTGTTAAATTGTATACATAAAATACCCAGGATTTCGCCAATAAAAGCCAAAAATATGCCAAAAGATGGAAATATGTGTGCTTTTGTGTCTCAATGTGCAGGAAAGGATATCAAAGTCAAAAAGAGCAAAAACGAGCAAAAACCCGACAAGAAATGAAGAGACAAGTACAAGAGAGAGATTTGAAGCCAATATCAAAAGCCGAATCAAGACCGTGGTCGAGAAAAGTCAAAAAAGTAAAGAAAAAGTCAAAGTTTGAAGTGAAATGACCATTATACCCTTTGAAGAGGATGCAAAATTACTTAAATACCCTTTGGGCCCTTCTACACCATTCGGATCACAAAAACCCAACAATGAGCCCAAAATCAAGCCCATTTCTTGTTTACAAAACTACAAGGGCCAGAAATGCAAATCTTCGAACTCATTTATACACTTCACTTTTGAAAAGAAAAACAGAGGGGCTTGTTGTGCAATTACCCCAAACTTTCAAACCAAGCGCGGTTTAAACTTTTCTCCTAACCGTCTTATAACTACTTTTCCCGCCAAAACCCTAACAAGCCCAAACTTTCCCAAATCCTTTCCCGTCTTTCCCAACTACAAACCCACCTCGTATTTACCATCTCCACGTCATTTTTATGACGTGGCAGCTTCCTATTGGTCTGAACACCTCACCAATCACAATCAACGGCTAAAATTCAAGTTAAAAAGTGATCAATGGCTTGGAATGATGAAAGTTCTCATCTTCTCCTTTCTTCATCCTCTTCTATAAATAAAAGGCTAGACAGCAGTTAGAAGGGTGGTTATTAATTTTTAGTTTTTTTTAGTTAAATTTCAGTTTTCTTTAAGCTTTTGTTACCAATCATTTTAATTCAAGTTTTAAGGCTTTTCTTTCACTTGTTACCTTTGTATTCCAGTTTGTAACTTTACTTTACTTAATCAATAAATGTAAACATTCAGTGTTTATAGTGTTTGATTTCAATTTCTTAAGCTGGTTGTGTTTTCAATCAGATCTCATAAGCTCATTGAAGCTTAAACTAGTTCTTAAGCTCAAATTTCAGTCAAAGTTTGTTATAAGTCATTTAGTTACTATTTTTGTTCAATTCAAGTCAAGGTCATGATTTCTTGATTACTCTTGATTCAATATTGGAAGCAATGAGGAGTAATAAGCTCATTTCAGCTTATTGAGCTTAAACTCAGGTTTTAGAGGCTAAGGTAGCCATTAGGATTTTGTTTTAAGGTCACTCACTCAACAAGAGTGACCTAGAGTTCAGAGACTACATAAATCAAGGTGTTCATTGTTTAATTTTCATTTCAGCTTAATTCATTTGCTTATTGCTATTCACTCTTGTTCATTTCTTTCTAGACATGTTTGTTTAGGTTTACTTTCTATTTGTCTTAAGTTTTCATTAGTTAAAACCTGTTTAATTTTCATTTTGCCTTTAAGTCTATCATATAGTAGGATAAGCCTAGCTGAGTAACTAGCTTATTTCTTTTAATAAGCTGTAGTTTTTAGTGCTAAAACAGCTTACTTAGACTAGTTATAGATAGAGTAGATAAAAGGTTTTTAGTCATTTAGTTTGAAAATAGATTTTAAAAGCTGTTAAGAAATGTTTAAAAAGTGTAAGGAGTGTTTGGCATTACACTATTTTGACTTTAAAAGTCAATGACCATTAGGTTAATTCATTTCTTTAGTTGAGACTATCATAAGACACAAGATTTCTAAAGGTTTCAGAAGTCAATTTGCATTTTTAAAGATTTTATAGTTTAACAATAGTGTTCTAGCACCAGGACAGTTTTAAGTGCTAAGTAGTTTTAGAGTAAAGTGATTCACAGGGATTTAGAGTTCAAGTTTGGTTAATGTAGGTTTAGTAACACTTAGATAGTTGGTTTATGAGTTCTCACCTTAGAAATTTAGCCTGCATTTGAGTTTTTTGTCAAGTACATCAGCATAAACAGTATTAACTCAGTTAATACTGTTTGATGCTTATCATTTTTAAGCTACTTTTTAGTACTTATAATTAGGAGATAGAAGTTAGTATTAAGCATTTTAGTAGTATTCCATTAGCTCTACATAATTCATCTCTTAACTTTCCTTTTTAAGCTTTAGACTAGCTTAAATTTTTCTTGCAAAAGTGGTATAAGCAGCAGCTTAGATTTCTTGCTTATTTCTTTTGATTTCTCTTTTCTAGTTGTTCAATCCAAAAACCTTTTATCTAGGTTTACTCTATATTCATATTAGAGCTTATTTCCAAAATTTCAGTTTCTAGGATTTAGAGTTAAGCTAGTTAGCTTATTAGAATTTGCTTAATATCAGTAATAAGCCTGAACCTTTACTTTTTAAGAGTAAATTTCTTGATAATCTAGATTACTTTTAGCTTATTTCTTTTTAGACATCCCTAGTACACATTATAAGCTTCTTACAGCTTCTTTTGGTTCTTATTTTCATTGAATATTAAGCTAGATATAAGCAAAAGTTTAGAAAAGTTAGAATTTTAAAGAAAAAACTATAGTTTCTGTTATTCAGTTTTAAAAGCTAAATTTTTAGCTTATCTAGTTGATAAAAGTTCAAAGTGCTTTTGTTAAAGTTGTAGTAGATAAGCTCAGGTTCAACTTTGCTGTTTTGAGTTTTTGCTTATTTTCATTTTTGTAATAAGCTGAAAATTGCTTAAGTCGTAGGGTTTATTTGGTACTTTTTCAATAGTTAAAGGTGATCTGTTTTAACTATAGTGTAAATTTCTTTTACTTACCCCGCCTACCCTTTATTTTCATTTGTTGCATTTTCTACCCTGTTCTTTTAGGATTAATAAAATAGTTTTTATATTTTTGAAATTAGTTTAATAAAATTAGGGTTTAGGTTTTAATTAGTAAAATTAGGGTTTAATTGATTAGTAAAAATTGGGCATTTTTATACCATTAGTTTTCTGCACATTTTTAGTAGTTAAAAACCATTTTTCTTTATTTTTCAATTGAATTTGTATTTTTAGGAAATTAAAATGGGTTTTTTTAAGTAATTTCTTTTTCTTAAGAAATTCATAGAAAATAGAAAAATAGTTGAAAAATTCTAATTCTTTTTCCTAAAATTTTCTTTTTCATTCTAGTATTTTTGAAAAATAAAAATAGAATTTTAGTGTTAAACTTTAGAAAAAGTTTATTTTTAGTTAATTCATTTTTCTTTAAAAAATCATATAAAATTCAAAAATAGCTAAAAAATTCTAATTCTTTTTCCTAAAATTTTCTTTTTAAATTTGTGATTTTTAGGTATAAAATTTGTTAAAAGTAGTGCCTTAGATTTTAAATTTCAGTTTTAGCTCCCGTTTTTAATTTTCGTGTATTAAAATTTCGTGCTAGTTAATTGTTTTTAATTGTGCTATTATATTCGTAGTGTAATTCAAAGTTCAAAAAAATTCCTTTATCCATTCTTGACTTGAATCCGAATTATTCCCGAATCTCAATTCACGACTTCGTTGGGATACGACCCGAGAAGAAATACTTCCCGGTTAAAAATATACATATTGTGTTTTCTTAAGTGAGATTTTATCCTTTTATTTCTCTTGTTTGAGAAGTAATTTGAAAAGAATTGTCACGGGATTAATACTATATATATATAAATTTGACTAGTGCTCACATACGCATACCAAATTGCATTTTTATGTGCATAAGCCGAGAAAATAAGCTAATCCAAACACCCCCTAACAAAACACGCAAAGAACCAACATAAAAATGCCGATATGCATCCGAAAGATCTTACACAACGGCTTGGAATCAAGCTACATTCGAATAAAGGAAAGCCTAGCGCCTCTTTGATGTAGGCTTTCTGCAAATAGAAGAAATATGACATGCTATTAGATAAATCAAAAATCAAATTATGAATAACGTGTTATTAAAGATAAAACCACTTACCTTTATTTGAGGCCACTTTATACAATGATACATCAGCTAATTCAATATACGCATATAAAGAAATCATTGAAGCATGGAAAAAACACAAACTTTCATGATAATCTCCAAATTTCATTTTTGTTGCTAAACTGTTCCTAAGTAATCGAGTAAATAAGAATACACATGGGAACATGTTTAGATGAACATACCTGTGAATAAAACACCAACGCTCAATGAGATCAAGTTCAATTCATATCATTTTCTTCCGTAATCCAAGAACACTATAAGGTTTTCTAATATTTGATAAGCTGATACTTAACTTTGCTCCCATTGCTAATTTTCAGTCGTCTGCAAGAAAGAGACATAATTATGATCACTCTATTGGTTATCTA
>BQNB010048795.1:0-42379 GCA_026074375.1 Tanacetum coccineum
CAAACTCGTCAAAACGTATACCCAAATGAAACTCCTTATATGAAGCTCCCTAGTAACGTGATACAATAAGATTTTAAGTTTCTTTAAAAGTTAGTCGATGATAAATTACGTTAAATATATAATGTAATTATTTTATAATGCGCCGATCGATGATTAGTAACGATTAATGTGTCAGGTTTTAATAAAATCGAGTTTTATAATATTAAAATATATTTTTATAATTCATATAAAAATATTATATTTTATATTTTCAAGTTTGCAAAAATGGCAATATATACCTTCGGTTTATAAACTTTTACAAGTTTAGTCCTTTATATATAAAGTATATATAATTTAAACCTTTAACTTTAGAACTTGGCAAGATAGGTCCCTATAGTTATAACCTTAGAATAATAACATTTTCAGCCCCTTTAGTTATAAATTTTAGAAAGTTACGATATATACCCCTTGCATGAAAATAATTTACAAATCAAGTCCAAAAAGTCATGCAAGCTTATTTTAGGATTCCAAATGATATTTGCAGGTGATAGCTTATTAGAATAAGCTAAAATAAGATTTTCTAACATAACAAAAGTTTAGAAAAAGGATTCGTTAGCTAGAAAATCAAAACGGGTCGTTAGCTAGAAAATCAAAACAAGTCGTTTTTAGGCTTTTAATAAAAAACACATGGGTTTGAGGATTCAAGGCTTCAAACCAAAGTTTGTATATGATCTTAAGAGTATTATGAACATTCTAATGCATATTATAAGCTTATTGAACAAGATTTTGAGCTTACTTAAGCTAAAATGGGTCAAAATGGGGTTTTCGGGTTCGTACGCCTAGTAATGACTTTAAGGGTTCTTTTCTCTTGATTCTTGGATTCTATTATGAGCTTAGGGACTTCACTTGATCCTTCTTGCTCTAAGTTAAGACTCCATTGTTGTATATGATGAAATTTTAGGTGTGATTGAATGGTTGCTTGGATTCGGCTATATAGAGGGTTCAAAACCCTTGGTGCCCAAGTTTTCTTGGTGGATAAGGGTTAAGAGCTATAGATATTGACTAATGAAGGCTAGATGGTGAGTATGGTGAGCTAGAAAAATAGCTAGGCAAGGTGGAAGGGTGTTGGAGGGGTTTATGAAGGTTTGGCTAGAAAGAGTGACAAGAAGGTGATGGAGGTGCTTGTAAGGTGCTTGCTTGGTTGCTTGAGGTGCTAAGCAAGATAACAAGGAGGTGACAAGGTGAGGTGCTAGCTAGTTTGGTTTAAAAATGGGTAAAAAGAAAGAAAAAGGGTGTCGGGTTTGTTTTATTTCGGGTTAGGGTTTAGAAGTCATGCATTAAGTGCTTGTACCTTGTGCTAAAGTGGTAGTAAAGTTTAAACATGATTTAGGAGCTTAAATGACCTAATTAGGTTTTTAGGCATGATTAGCTTGTACATTGTGCTTTAGAAAGTTGTAACTTGATTTAGGAGGGAAAAGATATTAAAATGTTGTGTATTGATATTTTTACACATTCTTTAAAGGATTACACATTCATTTTATATGTATACATTACATATAATTAGGGTTTTGATGTAAACGTTAACGTTTAATGCTTGTTTTGATATAACGTTTTGAAAAGTACGTTAAATAGATAATGTAATTGGTAAAAATGATATTAAGATATAGAATTGACATATTAGGATGTTTACATGATATAAACATAGATAGAGATGGCATTGGTAGAGGTTGCGTGAGCTCATTTACTTTAGAGATGCAAGTTACGTTGCATAATGAGATAAAGCAAAAATTTCCCTGTAAAAAGGTGGTATATAAAGTGCATCTAATTTAATAGATAGATATTACAGTGCATCTAATTTAATAGATGGATATTTACATTGATGAAAATTGCGGGTTGTTATAGTCTCCCTCCCTTAAAAGAAATCTCGTCCCGAGATTTAGTTGGATGCCGGAGTGATGTTTGAAAACAGATGTGGATACTTGGCACGAATTTGATCTTCGCGTTCCCACGTAAATTCTGGTCCTCTTTTAGAGTTCCATCTTACTTTGACTATAGGAATACGACTTTGTTTCAGTTGCTTGACTTCTCGATCCATGATCTCCACTAGTTCTTCCACAAAGTTGAGTTTGTCATCGAGTCGAAGCTCTTTCATTGGAATGACAAGGGATTCGTCAGATAAGCATTTCTTTAGATTAGAAACGTGGAAAGTATTGTGGACATTACTGAGCTCTTCAGGAAGCTCAAGTTTATATGCCACTGGGCCAATCCGTTCAAGGATTTTAAAAGGTCCAATGTACCGAGGATTAAGCTTTCCTCGTTTTCCGAATCGAATGACACCTTTACGAGGTGATACTTTTAACATAACTTTTAACACCCCTATTTTTAACATATAGCAACGGAAGCTAATCTGGGGTATTATTTCATAGTACAACAGTCATAATCATAGAAAACGAATCGAAAGAGACGTTTTTAAAAGATAAGTTATCATTCATTATTTCATCAGAGTTTTTACAAACAGATGTCCCAAAATCTACATGAAAACATAAAGTTTGAATGATAACAGTTTAGCCATCTTCAAGTCCGTGCCACTCCGTGCCATAAGGTGTTCAGTTACCTGAGATAAATATGCTAAAAAGGTCAACACAATGGTTGAGTGAAATTCATAGGTTTATAATAAATAGTGTGAATACAAGTTATCATAAGAGTGGGTTACGTTGTTATATACCCATAAGTGTAATAATTACAATGAGTATAATTATTATGGAAAACAGTATTGTTGCGTCTATGCTCATGGCACTCAAACTGACTAATGTATATATCAATAATGATATATATAAAGATAATGGCCCCCGTGTAGGTAATTGCCATATACCTATGAGTTTCAAATATTGTGCGTTTGGTTACCTATCCGGCTAACACAAACGGGATTCGTCAATCCCAATAGATCTATTCACAATATTCGCGTTCACTCGTAAGTTATTAATGGTCCATGATGGTGGGGGTCTTTTGGCATAAAGGGACTTAGAAAATAGATGCAATAATATATTAGGATAACATACATTTAGAAAACACTTGTATTCATGGTTTATAGCATGTATCCCCCTCACGGGTTTATGAAATAGAAGATTTAAAAGTGAGGCTATGAACTCACCTTAACAGTATAGGGAAATCTGATTGATGGCAAAAGAATATAAAGTGAAAGTAACGGCTTTGTCACGCAACTTGGGGTGATATGTCAAGTCTTAGTGTGATGGTTTATGTTTCAAAACTTCATAAAGTTTAACGTATATCTTTGATTTATTAAATTATGGAAATATTGTATCGTTGTTTGGGCTATCATAATCCAGAGGCCATGTAGTATCGTTTGAGGAGCCAGGACACTTTAAATCGTAAACCCATCAAACTCGTCAAAACGAAAACTCAAATGAAACCATTCATATGAAATTCCCTAGTAATATGATACGATAAGATTTTAAGTTTCTTCAAAATTTAGTTGATGATAAATTACGTTAAATATATAACGAAATAATGTGTCGATTTATGATTAATAATGATAAATGTGTTGGGTTTTAATAAAATCAAGTTTTATAATTTTAATATACATTTTTATAATTTATATAAAAATATTATATTTTATATTTTTAAATTTGCAAAATTGGCAATATATACCCTTGGTTTATAAACATTTACAACTTTAGTCCTTTATATATAAAGTATATATAATTTAAACCTTTAACTTTGAAACTTGGCAAAATAGGTCCTTATAACTTTAGAATAATGATATTTTCAGCCTCTTTAGTTATAAATTTCAGAAAGTTATGATATATACCCCTATGCATGGAAATATTTGTAAAACAAGTCCAAAAAGCCATGCAATCTTATTTTAAGATTCCAAATGATATTTGCATGTTATAGCTTATTAGAATAAGCAAAAATAAGATGTTCTAACATAACAAAAGTTTAGAAAAAGGATTCGTTAGCTAGAAAATCAAAACGGGTCATTTTTAGGGTTTTAATAAAAAACACATGGGTTTGAGGATTCAAAGCTTCAAACAAGAGTTCATATATGATCTTAAGAGTATTATGAACATTCTAATATAGATTATAAGTTTATGGAACAAGATCTTAGGCTTACTTGAGCTAAAATGGGTCGAAATGGGTTTTTATGACTCGTACGCCTAGAAATGGCTTCAAGACTTCGTTTTTCTTGCTTCTTGGCTTCTATTCTGAGCTTAGGGACTTCTCTTGATCCTTCTTGGTCTGAGTTAGAACTCCATTGAGGTGTATGATGAAATTTGAGGTGTGTTTGAATGGTTTGGGGTGTTCGGCTATTTATAGGGTTCAAGACCCTTGTTGGCCAAGTTTTGGTATTTGATTAGTGTCAAGGCTAGTTTAAGGTGACTAAGGGATGCTAGGTGGTGAGTAGGAAGAGCTAGAAACTAGCTATGATGAGTTGTGGGGTGTTTGGAGGCCACGGCTAGAAAAGGAAGACAAGGAGGTGACAAGGCTTTCTTGGTGGCCAAGGGTTGTGATAGAGGTGCTTGTAAGCTACTTGGGTGGCTGCTTGGTGATGTCATAGAGGTGCTTGAGGTGCTTGGTTGCTTAAAAATGGGTAAAAATGGGTAAAAATGAAGAAAAAGGTTACCGGGTTTGGTTTAGGGTTTTGGGTTATGATTTTTAGTTTTAATTCGAGTTAGGGTTAGGGTTTAAGATAGTTTAGAGTTTAGGATTAGTGTTAGGATTAAGGTTTAGGGCTTAGTTTTAAGGTTTAGGGTTTAGTTTTAGGTTTAAAGTGAAATTAGGGTTTTAGGGCTTCGTTTAGGGTTTTGGGTTTTAGATTAGGGTTTTATGATGACTTAGGGTTTAGGTTTAGGGTTTAGGAGTCATGCCTTAAGTGTTTGTACCTTGTGCTAAAGTGGTAGTAAGAAACTAAAGTGATTTAGGAGGAAAATGACCTAGTTTGATTCTCTTGCATTATTGACTTGTACATTGGGTTTTAGAAAGTTGTAACTTGATTTAGGAGGGAAAAGATATTCAAATGTTATGCATTGATTGCTTGTACATTCATTTTATATGTATACATTACATATAATTAGGGTTTTGATATAAACGTTTAACGTTTAATGAATAAAGTTCATTTAATAGTAACGTTTTGGAAAGTATGTTAAATGGATAACGTATTTGATAAAAATGATGTTAGAATATTGACTTGACATATTAGGATGTTTACATGATATAAACATAGATATAGATGGCATTGGTAGGTTGCGTGAGCTCGTTTACTTTAGTTATGTAAACTACGTTACATAATGGAATAAAGCAAAAAATTTCCCTGTAAAAAGGTGGTATATATAATAGATAAATATTACAGTGCATCTAATTTAATAGATGGATATTACAGTGCATCTAATTTAATAGATGGATAATTACATTGATGAAAATTGCGGGTTGTTATATGATGTATAAATCGCCGTCTAAGATTTCGTGTATAAATCGCCGTCTATAGACTCAGACGTATAAAATGCCGTCTATAAATATTGATTTGCACAATCTTTCAATTTTTGGCATTTATACAACGTGAACATGTATATTAAGCATTTATAAGCATACTCTAGCAGTTATAACAAGAATTAACCACAAGATTTTCATTTAGAGTCAAAAACAAGAAAAGTATCACTCGTTTGAATCAAAGGCACAAATTTTACACACAAGATATGTATTTTCTCTTTCAATTACATTTAAGAAAGGTTATAGGTACTAAGTGTTGGTGGTATGGGCCCAGAACAGGGTAGAGATAATCAATGACCTAACTACGTACCAAATGAATGGTTACCGGATATCACTTGGAATCGTGTAATCACTTTTCAAAGTAAACTATTCGACCCTAATGCCTGGGTATCACAAATATCTACTTGGGATAAGACTAAATGTATGTTCTTGTTTGAGGCAACAACCAAGAACCCTAGCGCGTCTAAGTGTTTATGTTTATGTGTATGTTTTCACGCAGTTATTTCTCTGTATCTCACAAGTAGTATGTGACCCCCTATTTATAGGAGAGTACTCAAAGTCCGTTTAGTCAAGATTTGTAAGAGATTATAGAAGATATAATCTCTTCCATAAATAGCCTCCTTGATTTTAGGAATTAGGTGGGTCCTAACGACCATAAGGGGGATCTGTTGGTCTCGTTCAAATGTCTGATAACTACAGACCATAAGAAATGGTTAAAGTAGTTATACGATCAGTAAATTCTATCCAGAGGTTTATCATTCAGTGACCTGAAGCATCAACTAGCCACGATGAGGAGCATACCGTTGATGGGTTTAATACTGAAACAACTCTGGATGAGTTAACCGTTGGGGGGATACTTCCTCTGATGGATTACTCTCTGATGGTATCCTTCAGCTTACTCAATGAGTTACAAAGCTGAAGCCATCAGTCCACTGATGAACATCCTTCAGTCCAGATTCTCACTCCCAGAGGAGATCACTAACTGAAGTTCATCAGCGACTAGAATTCCATTAACTACTATATGAGTCAGGGTGTTCAGGGACCTCTGGGTGTACACTCCGTACCTCCACCCCAGATACCGATATGAACAAATCCCTACAATTGAACTAAATTTCCAACAATCCTCCCCAATTTAGTATAATTCCTTTTGCATAAAAACAACACATAAAACAAACAAGTGCATAAATGAAAATGTCCTAAGGATTGAATTTCCATCTTAGTAAATACACGTTCAAATATTCGAGAAAGTGTGTTTCTGGAGAATTGGAACTTTAACCATTTGAGTACCTGAAGGTAAATACACACAAGTTTTCAAACACTTAAACGCTCCTGACACTATTACATAGCCATGTATCCATATCCAATTCATAAATGTTATAAGACCTAAAGTCCATGATCCCCAAGGCGGCAAAACCACAACATTTACATAGGTAGTTCCTCTTTATTCATGCTCCTGCTAAGCACTTTTTCAAAGAAATTAACCATTGAGAAGTTAGCAACTTCATCCTCCTTTCAGCAGGTTCCAAGCACATCATTGGGATGATTTGTAAAACATGTGCTTCAGTCCTCTGAATGTTCAGCTTGCCACATTGAACTCAGCTGCCAAGTTTCCTCAGCATGTGGGGAGATGGGTGTTCCTGCATCAGCGACTTATTGGACTTATTTCCAAGCCCTTCAGCAGACTTTAAAACCAAGTCTCTAGCCAGACCCTTCGTCAAGTGATCAGCTAGGTTTTGATGAGACCTTACAAACTCTATTGAGAACACCCCATTTGTAATTAGCTCACGAATCATGCTATGCCTGACACCTATGTGTCTAGGAATTCCCATTGCTAACATTGGCTATAAGCCTTTGCCAATGTAGCAGCACTATCACAGAGGATAGAAATAGGTGCCATAGGTTTAACCCACAAAGGAATCTCAAGGAGCAAGTTTTTCAACCATTCAGCTTCCTTACCAGCGGCTGCCAGAGCCATAAATTCAGACTCCATTGTAGAACCAGTGATACAAGTTTGCTTCTTGGAAGCCCAAGAAATTGCACCACCACCAAGCAGGAATACCCAGCCACTGGTAGACGAATTATCTTCAGTGTTGTTGATCCAGCTTGCATCAGTGTAACATTCCAACACTGAAGGATATCCATAGTATACCCATCTATAGTCCATGGTTTTCTTCAAGTACTTCAGTACCCTCTGAATTGCTTGCCAGTGCTGAGTACCAGGATTACTTGTATACCTGCTCAGTTTTCCCGCAGCAAATGCAATGTCAGGTTTGGTACAAGTCATGGCATACATTAAGCAGCCAATCACTCTAGAATACTCAAGTTGAGATACAGCCAGACCCCTGTTGGGCATCAGCTTCTCATAAGTATCCAGAGGAGTACTAACTGGAGTGCAATCAGAGTAATTAAATTTCTTCAGAACCTTCTCAATGTAATGAGACTAAGAAATTGCTATACCATTACTCTCATGTTTAATCCTTATACCCAGGATAACATCTGCCTCCCCCATGTCCTTCATAGAGAACCTTGATGACAAAAATTCCTTAGTCAGATCCACCTGAACTTGGTCAGTTCCAAAGATCAGCATGTCATCAACATATAGGCAAATGATGACTCCTTTACCAGATGCATCAAATTTGCTATATACACATTTGTCAGCTTGGTTAAGTAAATAACCATTGGATAAAACCACTTCATCAAATTTTCGATGCCATTGCTTAGGTGCCTGTTTAAGCCCATACAGAGACTTAATCAGTTTACACACCTTGTTTTCATTGCCAGGCAAGATGAAGCCCAGAGGTTGGTTCATATAGACCTCTTCTTCCAGTTCCCCATTTAAGAAAGCTGTCTTCACATCCATCTGATGAATAATCAGACTGTGAATTGAAGCCAAAGCAATCAGCAGTCTTATGGTACTTATTCTTGTCACTGGAGCATAAGTATCAAAGTAGTCTATCCCTGACTTTTGTTTAAAGCCCTAAATGACCAACCTTGCCTTGAACTTTTCAACAGTTCCATCTACCTTCATCTTTCTTTTGAAGATCCATTTGCAACCCAGAGGTCTGCAACCTAGAGGTAGATCAGTCAACACCCAAGTGTTATTGCCCATGATGGAATCCATCTCATCATTAATTGCTTCTTTCCAGAAAGCAACATCCTGAGACTTCATTGCTTCATCAAATGTTTGGGGGTCATCCTCAATATTAAAGCAATAGGAGTGTTGGTCAGAGACCTCATCCCTTGTTCCTTCAACTAAGTATAATTGAAATTCAGGCCCAAAATCCTTTGGAGTCTTGTGCCTTTTGCTTTTTCTAAGCTGAGGCTCAGATTGCTGAACAATCTCATTAGTGACTCTTTCAGAGACCACTGAACCACCAGAGTCTTCAGTTCCTTTTACCAGGGACCTCTGACTTGGTCTAGGGACAGATGAGAACCTATGCTCATCAAAGATAGCATCCCTTGATTCAATGATAGAGTTAATAGCAATAGAATCATTAGGTTCAATAACATAGAACCTGAAGGCCTTGGAATGCTCAGCATATCCAACAAAGATGCATTTAATGCCTCTTTCACCCAAAGTTTTTAGCTTTGGATCAGGGAGTCTTACAACTGTCCTACAACCCTAAACTCTGAGGTAATTCAGGTTTGGTTTCTTTTTAGTCCAGAGTTCATAAGGGGTAATCATGTTCCTTTTATTGGGAACCCTATTTAGTAAATAGCAAGCTGTTAACATAGCTTCTCCCCAGAACCCTTGACTCAGACCAGAGTAGGACAACATGGAATTAACCATTTCTTTCAGCACTCTGTTCTTCCTTTCAGATATACCATTTTGTTATGGAGTATAGGGGGCAGTCGTTTCATGGATAATACCAACAGACTGAAAATACAAAGTATCCATGTACTCACCTCCCCTATCAGTCCTGAATCTTTTGATCAGAGACCCTTGTTGTAATTCAACTTTAGTTTTGAATACTTTGAATGTATATAATCTTCAATATTTGAATGGTAGTAATAAACTAACAAAACCTAGAAGCATCATCAATAAATGTCACAAAGTACTTTTTATTCCCCAATGAAGGAGTAGCATGCAGA
Source organism: Tanacetum coccineum (assembly GCA_026074375.1). NCBI lineage: Eukaryota > Viridiplantae > Streptophyta > Magnoliopsida > Asterales > Asteraceae > Tanacetum > Tanacetum coccineum. The sequence continues at coordinate 9,580 of BQNB010048795.1, forward strand.
TCACAGAGATCACTGTGTATCAATTCCAAAACTTCAGTTTTACGTTTTACATTTTGAAATGGTTTCTTAGTGATTTTATTCAGCATGCAAGTCTGACACTTTTTAGTGTCCATATCAAACGCAGGGATTAACCCATCTTTAGACATATCTTGCATCCTCTTAAAGTGGACATGGCCCCCTAAGTCTATGCACCATAGGATTGTATCATTCATTTTAGAGGTTTGACATGAATGTTGAACCAATATTATCAAGACAATATTTATGCCTAAAACAATATGATTACTCCGATAAACCAAAACCAATAAACACAACCATGTTAGATACACAATTTAATTTCGATTCAATCACTTGTTTATTAACCATAAATTATTCGAACACACTTGAAGAAAACCAAATTCTTCCTTATATTAGGAACATGTAAAACATTCAACAAAGAAACAACTTTTCTAGAACTAAACCTAAGATCTACACAACCACGTCTATGCACAAGGGCTGTTGACTCATTTCCCATGTAAAGAATAGATCTATCATTCAGCAACTCATAAGTCTTCTTGAACAGCATCTAACTTATGCACAATGCACATTGCTCTAGAGTCAACCCACCATGCAACATCATTTATCCTACACAAAGAAAGCCTCAGATACATATGTAACATAATAAATCTGATGGGATTAAATTAAAACATACTCTGACCTAGTTCAAGGGTTGGAAAACCATCCTCGATCCCTTGTGCTTGAACCCATTGCTCTGTTGCCAACATTACCACCTTTTTAATCCTTTTTCAAGTGTCAGCTTTCTCAACACATTCCAACAAACAAGTAACTTTTGGTCTGTTATAATTACTCTGGTAGCATTATGTTATACATTTACCCTTATAGGTCATTGTACCTGAGGAGTTTGATTGCTCCACCATATTGACAACTTAAGGACCAGCAACATTATTGCCCTTTGGCTTGTCATTATCTTGAGCTCTAAGAGATTCCTCAATGCACAGATAACTGCCCAACTCTATCAGAGTTAAATCCTCCTTCAAATGTTTCAAGGTGTGCTTGAAATCTTTCCATGAAGGGGGAAGTTTATCTATGATACATGAAACCTTAATGGATTCATCCATGTTCATATTGTGTTGTGTAAACCTTCCAAGTATACCAAGAAGTTCATTGTATTGTTCCAAGACTGGTCTTGAATCAGTCATTTTTTGTAATTTGTGAAAATACTAACGACAACTTCTTACTGAGGCAGCCTCTAGCCTATATACTTGGCTTTCCAATATCCCAATAGCACTTTAGGAGTTTCAACATTTTGGTAAACATCAAACAAGGAATCAGACATACCATTGAGGATTAAACCTCTGCAGACATAATCATCATTGTCCCATTTGGCCCTCTTCCTGACTTGTTCCACAGTTGGATTCTCACCACCATCCTCTAGCATGGGAGCAGTCAGCACATACACCACACTCATGCTGGAAAGCATAAAGTGCATCTTCTTCTGCCATCTCCCGAAATCCACCCCTTTCAAACTTTTCCAGTTTGCTAATAATCACTTTTATTATTAATACTCAGAATCCAAACATCAAAAATAACATTCCTAACATGGCTCCAAACGTCGAAAGAAAGAAAAACAAGCTAAAACATATCAATTACTTAGAACAATATGGGCAGTTACGAGACGTGCGGTCATGATCAGCTTTAGTTGTCTTCTTCCACACAGGTTTACTACTTGCGGTGGACTCAAGGTCCGAGTCCACTTCATTCCTCTCAACTTCTTCCTCATCTTCTATCAACCATCCATTCATGTTACCCTTTGGCTGAGGTAGTCAATGTGGTGCAACCTTATTCATAGGATTTCCATGTTGAAGTTGTGGGTGATCCACAAATCCATACAGGTCATGTCTTCTAGGTTGTTCCACTGGCTCTTCTTCAGACGTTTCATAACCTTGAAATTTTCCAGGAACTCTGGTGATAGTGCCATCCTTGGCAATTATCTTTGTTTCAATTTCCTCAACCGTTTGTCCATCAACTTCCTTCAAGGTCATCTTCTCTTCGACTCTACACGGCCACATAGCAATAGGAATTCGGATCTTGCGGTTACACCGCTTGCTATTCTTAATCCTTTTACACCCAGTTGCGAAAGCAACTAAATCATGGTACTTTCTACGACAAGGGGGAGACATACTATAATAGACTACAAAACATAGACTATATCAGGATACAGATATCAAAATAACAAAGAAAAACTCAACTTATATATATATATATAGTATATAATATAATGTACTTTATGAAACTTAGAGAAAATAATCATAATAGGTATATACTTACACATAAGCCCTAAATGCATCTATACGAGGGACCCTTAAGCTATAGTCTAGGCTCAACCACCTAGTTCTCTATAACTATAGGCTCTGATACCAATCTGTCACATCCCGCCAAGGCGGAAACACGAGGCGTAACATCATGGATATCATCACAACACAATGGTGTAAACAATAGAGAAACACTAAATGCATAACTAAGTAATAAAGATACAATGTGTCATGACAATACCGAAAACCAAAAGAACGACATCTTGTATTAATGAAAAAGGGTCTCACCAATACAAGAACAATATCTCATGATCCTAACAAAATCAAATAACATTCAACAAAATCATGCAACAAACATAACCAAACTCAGGAGCGAACTCTAATGCAATCCTAGCGGTCATTCTAGCCACCTCTCTTAACCTCAATATTCTTATGAAGCTAACCTGAAAATGATGCTTGAAAACGTCAACACAACGGTTGGTGAGAGTCATAGGTTTAAGACACGCAAAACAAACCTTTAAATCTAATTACTGTGATAAATAAAACATAACATAGTAGGACATACATCGCACTATCATACAAGCTAACATGCAATCACATCAATCCACATTGAGACGTTCACGCTCAATCCTCACACAAAACATAACAACAATGAGACGATCACGATCACTCAAACAACTCACAGTAATAAGACGATCACGCTTACTACCAATCAAATCCATAAATGTCATGAGACGATAACTCTCAAGCACAACAATTCATAACATAAAAGCAAGTAGCATATAACATACAATAGTCACGTATAGCCCATGCATCATTTAAATCACATTATCACAGTAACTAAAACATTTCAAAACCTCTTTGCATCATTTTCACCCCAAGAAAACATAAGAAAAAGGGGCTATGAAACTCACCTGATGCTTAGCTTCCCAAAAGAATCCAACAAAAGCTTCACAAACACTTCACGGATAATCTAAACAATTAAGCACACAATAAGCTACCATCAATTAGGCATTCAACCCAATATGATGTAACCTCAACTATGATGGATATCTAAGCTATCTACCATAGTTCTATACTTGATTTAACCCTTTTCCAACTCCTACATATGCCATTTACACTTCAATGCTACACTTTAAATTTTCTGGTTTTGAGCAGAATTTTATACTCACTTACGCGTCCTAAACGTACCACTTAAACACTTCCACAATTCAAACCAAAATTCACCATGCTACATATATGTCCTATGAACCTCTCATAGCTCTCCCAAAGCCATTACCCTTTTACAAATACCCTTTAGAAATTCATTAATCCAAAGTGTCCAGAATTCGTCCAGAATCTGACCCCCTAAAAGTATGACACTAGATGACCACTTTAGACCTCATTATATGCTTAGAAAAAATTCAGGGGTCACACACAATATATAAACTAACTTCCACGTGATTTAGAGCCTCTAACTAGATGTCTAAGTATTTTTAGAAAAATCAAAACCAAAACTGAAATTCGTCACAGTTTTACCCACTGATTTTGTAACGACCTTTTGACCCACTTCCCGACCATAAAAACTCACGAGACCAACTTTGCTGGAAAGTAGACTCTCTGAGGTTATCTCCAGTATGTTGTAAATTGTTTATTTGAATTTTTATGAATGAGTTATGACCTCTACAAGACTGACCAAAATTCTGCAGTAAATTAAAACGACTATATCTAAAGATCAAGCCCTAACCGACTAACCCAATCATGAAAACAATCAAACGAATGATCAAACATGATCTATACATCATAAACTTTCAGAAACATAAAACCCTAATCCAAACCCTAGCCGAAAATTACATGTTTAAAACCCTAATCCATCATGCTAGATTACATTAATTAAAAATTAACTAGAATTAAACAAGAATTAGAAAATACCTTAGCAAAGAAACCCTAATTTTTTTTTCTCTTTTTCTTCTCCTGTTCGGTCGTCAAACGCAAGGGGGAGGGGGTTTGGGATTTATTTTGTATTTATAGCCTACAATAAGGAGTCCTAGATAATTACCAATTATAATTTGATTCCAAATAAAATTATTTTTCCCTTTTTTTTTAAAAACCGGCCGACCATGTCCCTTTTTATTTTTATTTTTTTTCTTTTATTTATTAATTATATAATTACTTGTATTTCCTTAAATTTTTATAAAAACCTTAACTAATTTGACTATACCTTTTTGCTTAAACAAAATTCACTAGACTTTTAAAAATAACTTTTTAACTTTACATTTTCAACCAAACTTTTCTAAAATATAATTTTTACATTATTCTTAACTTACCACTTAAAATCTAAACCTATCTTAGATTACTAACACAAAAATACGTATACGTAATAATACTTACACATTTAACACGGAAACGCTCAAATCTCAATAATATTTTCCTTGTCACTCAAAAGTGAACAAAATGAACTCAACCAATTTCACCACCATTCCATTCTCATTGAGATGATCACACTCAATAGATTGTTTACCAATACCTCACATAACCCACATAAACTCATATAATCACACAGAATCACATACACCATATATTGCAACAGGCACATAAGTCAATACTAACGGCTTGACTAACCTGCTCAAATCATGGTTGTCACATACCCTCATCACATCCAAGTGAGTGAACACTATGGAGAGGTGATTCATAGGGCATTTGAGTAGGTTCCTCTGTATGATAAGTGGTATCTATTGGGTGTGGTGAAGGTGATGGTTGATGTGATTATGGAGATAGTGATGGGGAAGAGGTTATTCTAGATGGTGATGTTTGAGGTGTAAAGGATTGAGATTGACCTTGAGCAATCATAGTGTCAAATAGAGGAGTTACTACCCTAGAATATCCCTTGGAGACCCTTTTCATGTTGTTGAATAGTTTGTGTGGGATAAATAGTCTTGTAAGGTAAAAGAAGCCTTCGATGTTTATTCACAAAGATTTGAATAAACCTTGGATACCACAAAAACTTGTGTTGACTATCTATATTCTTGAACATGGCATCAAAGAGAAATTTAGAGAAGTTGAAAATCCTTTTGGTTGCTAGGCATATGATAGCAGTGGCTAAGTTGCTACTAAATTGATCCTAAGCAGTCTTTTTAAGGCTTAAACAATGAAGTATGGTGTGAATGAAGAACTTCCAATGTGGGGAAAATGCCCCTTTTGAAAACTAAGACTGTTAGAGTCAGTTACATACCCCATGTTAGCCAGTTGCTCAAACATTTCTGCATTTGGAAGAGAGTTAAGTCCTTCAGAATCTTCAAACTTCAGATGTCTTCTAATGGAGGCCTCAGACACCAATACTTTGACCTTTCTGTCAATAGTTTCAGAAATACCCTGAACTCCATCTACGAGTCATAAATGTTGTCTTTGGAATGTCTTCCTCGTGAATTCTGAGTTGATGATAACTAGATCTTAGGTCGATCTTAGAGTAGACTCTTGACCCTTAGAGTTGATCAAACAAATCGTCGATCCTTGGAAGTGGGTATCGGTTCTTCACAGTAAGTTTGTTCAGTTCACGGTAGTCGATACACATCCGAAAAGAACAATCTTTCTTTTTGACAAACAAAACCGATGCTCCCCAGGGTGAGGAACTCGGTCTTATAAATCCTCTATCAGAAAGTTCTTGCAACTGAGTAAATAACTCTTGCATTTCAGCTGGTGCTAACCGATACAGGGATCGTGCTACACGTGCAGCACGAGGGACCAAGTTGATTTGAAATTCAACTTGTCTAACAGGTGGTAATCCAGGCAGATCGTCTAGAAAGACCTCTAGAAATTCTAGTACGATCGGCACGTTTTTAAGTCACTTCTCCTCCGACTTATCTTCAGCCTTCATAGATGTAACTTGTGCTAGGTAGACCTAACATCCCTTCTAAATATACTTCTGGGTCCTCGTACACGATATGATGTTCAGCTTACTTCTGCCGTCGCAATTATCACCTCGGATTATCAACACCTCATCTTCATAAGGAATACGAACGACCTTCTCGTTACAAACGATCAACGCGTGGTACTTCTCCAACAAATCCATACCGATGATGACGTCTAAAATACCAAGTTCTACGGGCATTAGATCTATTTCAGACGGATGACCTAATAATCCTAATGTGCAACCTCTAAGAACAATATTTGTTTCTAAAATTCTTCCATCGGCAAGTTCTATGGCATAACTAGTGTCTAAAGTGGATGGTGCAACATCAAGCAAAGCACTAAAGGTAGTCGACACAAAACTTCTATCGGCACCAAATCGAATAACATGGAAGCATAACAGTTATTGAGAAGAAACGTACCCGTGACAACGTTGGAATCAGGGTTTGTTCCTCCTCCACCAATGGCGTAAGCCTTTGTTGTAGCCTCATTACCTCCAGTCTGGTTTCCAGTCTTGTTTCCAACTCTGTTTCTTGTCTGATTTCCATGGTTCTGATTCCTCAACTTAGGAAAATCCTTCCTGAAATGTCCCGGTCTCCCACACTCATAACAAATAACACTCGGCTGATTCCCAACTGCAGCTCTCTGAGTGTTTGGAGTAACAGCAGCCCTACAATCCCTAGTCAGGTGCCCAACCTTCTTACAGTCTCCACACCTTATAGTACACAACCCTTCATGGTGTAACATGTACTTGTTTTAGTAGGGGAGTGGTCCAACATACCCCTTTCTTTCATTGTTCCTAGCCGCGTAAGCTCTGGCCACATTCTGCCCACTAATGTTTGGTCTCTTGAATGGTGGTTGCTGTTTACGGTTATCCCTTGGGTTACTTTCCATCCTCCTCTTATTCTCAGCACTCCTTGCAGCATAACCCTGGAGCTTCTTGTCCATCAATTGGTTAGCAATGCGTATGGCATTTTGGAGTCTAGCCGGATTCGTAGCAATCACATTACCTTGAATTTGTCCGGTAACCCTCCAATAAACCTCTTTAATCTGTCCTCTTCATGCAGGGGACCATTCTAGTACATAACAAAATCAACTCCTGAAACCTTTTAGTGTAAGCAGTCAAGTCGTTTCCTTTCACCATTAAATTCCACAATTCAGTCTCCATCTTCTGAATCTCGTTCCTTGGACAATACACCTCAGTCATCAACTTCATAAGTCCAACCATTTCATGGCATATGCAGCATCAACACCAATTGTTCTCTTATGAGAGTTCCACCAAGTTAAAGCATTTTCCTGTAGTGTGCATGTAGCATATTTCACTTGATACTTCGGTGGACAATTACTGATATTGAACACAATCTCTATTTTCTCAAACCAGCGGGTCAATCTGACAACGCCTTCGGTTCCTGAGAAATTATGTGGCTTATATTTCAAGAAGTCTTGGAATGTGCACTCTTGAGCCACCGGCATGAAACCTCCATAATTCATGCCATGATTCCTATTCCTGTTTCCATTTCCATTTTCTTCATTACCTCTATTTCCTCCATTCCTATTTCCTCCATTACCTCCATTCTTATTTCCTCTGTAACCTCCATTTCCATTTCTATTTCCTTCGTTACCTCCATTTCCATTTCCTTCGTTACCTCCATTTCCATTCCCTTCATTCTCACCTTCTTGTTCATCCACATTCTCATTCAGGGGTTCAAGGTTCATCGCGGCTTCACGAGCCTCTATCTCTTCAGCTACTCGGCGAGTAACCAAGTCTTCAATCTCTTCGTGAGTCATGGAAGCTCCGGATCGTGTGTTAGGCATCTTTCTACAACACAACAACGTAACACTTGGTGAGATTTCTAAGTGATGCAAGATTGCTAACGGTATTAAATAAAATTTACGGTTAATTCACATAGAAAATACATGATCAAAATATATTCATGGGAACCCCATAATGCATGATGCAAAAAGCATAAGTAAATCAGATCATGACGCCATATCATAGACAAATATCAATTTCATATCATCAAACATAAGTGATTACATCACAACGTTTCAAAATAAGTAAAATACGATGTTCTACACTGACGTCATCACTAAACGCTACTGGCACAACACAACAATACTATTAAACCTATCATAAGATGGTAGCCTAGTTCCAATCCTAAGCACACGCCTCAAAGTCTCCAACTCTATTACTTGATGTAAAATCAAAGTCGTCATATCTGACTCCACTCTCCTGGCATACGTGACATGTCGCGCTGGAGTCAGTCAACTCTCTGACTCTCAACACTCACGGTGCCTCTGAGCCTCCTGTTATCCCTCTCCAACTCAGCAACCCTCTTAGTCAAAGCAGTGACTGTCGACTCAACCCCAACAATCCTATGTCCTTGCTCTCTCTGAACTCCCTTAATAGCCTGTATACGATGGACTGGGATAGCTTGTGTGTGATCATGGAAACCTCTGAACTAAATCTCCTAATGTCTCATACGTAACCTCTACTGCTCCCTCTTGACTAGACTTAGGAATCTCCTCTGGCATCGCAAGATGCGTAACGCTCTTAACTCTGACCTCAACCAGGCCTCTCACATCCGTCTCTGTCTTATTTCGATCAACAGCCTCAACTACAACTCTAGCATCAATCTCTCTATCCCTAAGAGCATCTGCATAAGCGAAACACTCATCAATCTCTGCCTGAATCTCTGGGTTAATATCTTGCTCTAAGTGAGGCTCATCACTAACCCTGACAATAACATCATCCTTCAGATTTACCAGAATCCTAACACTCTGTAGGCGATGGTACCAAAATCAGCATGGACAGGAGATATAGCTCCAGATACAAGTGGTAATGCAGGTACAAATGTCATAGGGGACCTACATCTCTTGCGAGATGGCCCCGCAGAAGTACTCGGTAAATCAGGAGAAGAATGATCTGACAATGAGTGTCTTGATGAAGAATCGGATGAAGCATCTAAATGAAAGTCTAGTGATGCCTCAGATGATGAATCTGAAGAAGAATCTTAAGTTGAATCATCTGAAGAAAAATAATCTGATGAAGAATGATCGACAGAATGTCTCACAGCAAGCGGCTGAACAAGTAACGGTCCAACCCTCTTCCTCACAGTCATCATATGTACCGGCCCATTAGGATGGTAGTGGTACGGTCGACCATGAGGAATAGGCTGTCTAGGTGCTAGAATTATAACTCAACGACGAGGTATGACAGGTGATCTCTGGGTAGAAGAGGTAATCTCAGTGAAAGGCATGCCATGGGTAGGTGATGGTGGTGTATCTGGTGTATCACTGTTTGTGGTGTCATCAGCCGATGATAGAAATAGTTGATGGAACTGGTATGGTGGTAATACGATCCCACAGATGGAATCATGGCGGGGGGGGGCTCTATCTCATATGCATGTGATATCAAAAGATGATGGTGTGTAGTCAGTGAGGGTGGTATATTAGGGTGCTATGAGAGTATCTCTGTGGGTATCACTGTGGTGTCAGTCTGAGTGGTAGGTAGTGTAATCACTAGTATGGTGTCGGGAATAGTAGTAGGGATAGTACCGAACAAGATCACTCATCTAGCAGGTGTCCCTACGGTATCCTCAGATGAGTCTGATGAAACTGAGATAACTAAGATAGCCATAACCTGCACAAGCAAAATTTATATAGATCATCTTTATATCAACCATGCATGATGCAAACATATGATCGAGTGAATGTAACTAGATGAATGCAAAATGAACGAATGAAATGAGTCCATCAATACATAGTCATTACAAGCACAAACAGCAAAAGTTATGTCTGGTCTAGAAGCTGTTAAGTACATAAATGATCCAATCATTGATTTGTATAAATGAACATCCACACTATCAGCTTCTTCATCCTTGACCACTGCCTTGTTAGGTTCTATGTGTCACACCCCCAAATAGGGTCCCTTCCGATTTGGCGTCTGGGGGCGTGACGTCCATGGCTATTTCGAGTACAAAGCATAAAGAACGACCTCTAAGGGTACGTTTGAAAAATAAACACCGTTGCATAAATTTAAAATATTAATAAGTTTACATCAATCAAATTTAAAAGGTTCAAAAGACAACATGCGGAAGCTTAAATGAGTTCAACAACGGTATTTAAGATAATCATAGATAAAATCTAGAAAACTGGTTCGGCAATAGGCTTCATATAGTTCAAGCAACGACATCCATGCTAAGCACCTGAGAAAAACATGCTTAAAACGTCAACATAAAGTTGGTGAATTCATAGGTTTAGTTCAAACGATGTTATAGTGGACCACAAGATATCAAAACGTATGCGACAGTTATAACAGATACAACTTCACATAAAAAGGTATTTACGTTGCACTAAGCTCATGACACTGAAGCTAATAATGAAAGATAGCATGTACATTGCTATAAGTATTTGCTTGCCCTTACAGGTGTCCGACCAAAGACCACCTAACCAGTTTCGACATGACATATATCCGTTTAATCGGGAGCCCCGTGGGTAGTGAGCGCTACTCACCCGGATAGGGATAATTAGTCCCAATAGATCTATTTATTCACTCGCGCTCCCTCAACCGGTCCTCCGGTCAAGAAATTGACAGTTCATGATAGTTCGGGCAATTGAGGTCTAAATGCTACTTAGGCAACACGTAAATAGGGAAATCTCACGTATAGTCCTTGTGTCCAGTTTTAAAAACAAGCAATGTTTCTCACCCCAAGTATAAAACATTTATTCAAAACGAGTAAAAGAGTGGGGCTATGAACTCACCTTGATTTGGTGAATTGAGGTAGTGAATAGTCTAGAAATAATTCACTGATAGCGAACAACGGTTCGTAAAGACAATCTATGAAATGAAGGTTTGGTTTAATATCGGAGTAGCGCAAATGTGCGGATAATGCATAAACATATACTAGTGTACTTTTGTTAATATATTTCTAAAAATTAATGTTTATGATCGTATAGTAGTTAAAATGTTTCTATAAGTAAATCGAGTAAATAATAGTACGTACATTAATATTATATACATATAAATGTCTAAGTAAAAATATATATATATATATTATATATATTTTTATATATATATTGTTCGACACATTATTAAATTCCCGTTTATCTAGTTTTATCATGTGCGTTTTCTAATATTTACTAAGTATAATAGTTTATAAAAATTTCGGCATGACCCATTCGTGTTTACACGTTTTCCAAAGTCGTAGATTTTATTTAAAACCATTTTCAAATCACTTTCAATCCACTTTTCATAATTACAAACTATACATCATCAAATCTCTTATTATTCGCAACGTCCAACGTTTAAAATGAGTTAAACGTATAGCGTCTAAGTCGTACACTATTAAATAAGCTATTCATGAACTTATCCAATAAGCTACTCCGTAACTTTACGCCTTGATGTATTGTATTTATGTTGGGCCTTGGCCCGTTAAGTCCAAAAATGTAGTTTTACTTATCCATATAGTCCGATAAGCAAAACATTAAATAATAAACACGCGACTTAATAATAAGCTATCAATAATCTCACAATAAGCCACAATAAAATAATCCGAACCACATAAGCTCAAGAATAAGCTTGTGGTGTTGGCCTTGTATGTGGGACGCGGCTAAAAGCCAAGCAAACCATATTCGGACTTATTTATTAAGCCGAATAAGTTTACTATTTGTCCTTTCAAAATAAGCTAGAAAAATAAGCTAACAAATATAAGCCGAAACAAGGTAAGCTAAACAAATAATTATCCTTCCTTTTCTATTTGGGCCGAACCATACATAAGCCCATTAAGCTCAAAATAATCAAAATAAGCTTTTACAAAAGCTTATTATATAAGCCGAACAAAAATAAGCTAGAAATAAGCTCAATAAATTTAAGTTACAAGAAACTAGCTTGAACAAATATTTCTTTATGTTTTCCAATTTAGGACGCAACATATATAGGTCACATAAGCTCGAAAATAATCAAATAAGCTTTCCCATTAGCTTATTATATAAGCCGAATGTAAATAAGCTTATACATAACCATTTTGATTACACATAAATAACACGATCACATAACATATTTTCCTTATATTTTTATTTATATTATTTCGAACCATAAGCATACCCTTTTAAGGTTTATGTAGTTTTAAAATCTTTGTTTTTACAAAATAAGATGTACAACTAGTAAGTATGCATCAAGATGATTACGAAAGTACAAGTTATGAAAAGATTTGAAGACTTACAAAGTTTGAAGGTTTTTATGAGGATGAACAAGACTAATACAACCCAAATGTTGTTTAACAAATACCCGAATAATACAAATAATCAAACCTTCAATAAATCTTCAAGAGTTTTTTATCAAAGATGGAAAAATTATGAATTTGTATGTGTGTGTGTGTGTGTTTTTCGTAGCTAGGGAGAGCAAGAGAGAAAAAGAAAACTCAAATGCTAAGTGTGTGTGTGATATGAATGAAAAATGAGATGAAATATAGTATATATGTGCAAGATTACTTCACACACTAAAAGTGTGTAGTGTGTGTGTGTGCGTGGGATAAGACAAGGAGGGGAGGGGGAACCAAAATGATCTCTCAATCAAAATTAAGCAAGAACAAATGCTAGTTGTTAACTTGTCTTATTGTTTTTGAAATTCAACTTGGCCTCCAAGGTTCACATGGGGTATTTGTTTGGACGAATAAGACAAGAGGGGGGAGGACCAATATAGTTTTCAATATTTTAAGATGCTAGTGCTCCTTATTTGATTTAATTTCCGAGCCTTCCATGCATATGCTTACATTTTAAATAAAACACGATTCACGCAAGTAACGAAACGAATAACAGTATCTCCAAAAATTTTAAAATTTTAAATATTGCCTTAAAATATAAAAACGTGGCTATTGTCAAAATACTACAACGTTTGGTGTCCCGGTTCACTCCCGGCAACGATTCTCAGATAAATAGCAGGAAAACTTCCCGGTTAAACGTAAAAGTTAAACGAAACTTTAAAAATTCAAATTAGCGACCGGTAACAGCTAAATTAATGAACGGAAATTTACGGGGTGTCAGAACTAGACTGGCCTTCTCTTTTTTGTCTTTTAATGGGGAATGTTAGATCTGGTGTGGAAGGTTCCATTTTGGGAGGAAAACCATATTTGAATTTTATATTTAAATAAAACATTTCTTTTATTTAAAAAGTATTTTGTATATATTTATTTTTGTAAAAATACTTTTGTGAAAATGTAATGGTTAAGAAAAAATATTTTTTTGATCATTAATCATGTTTAAATGATTTGTTTGTACATACCTTAAGTGATTTACATTTGAAATGAAAATTTACGATTAATAACTTGTGAACGTTTATTTTTATCGTAAACATTTTTACATTTTGTTAGATTTCAAAACATTCGAAATTCAAAAATATAAATATCGTTTTTTAAATATTTATATCGTATTAAAAAAGTAGTCATATTTTTTAAGGCCACAAATTTTATATATAACCACAACGGGAAAAGAAACAAAGGAAATCCAAGTTCCAACACATACCAACACGATTCAGTTTTCAACTCCGTCACTATATACCCACTGTGCAAGATATAGAAAGAAAGGTAAAAAAAGTAAAAGGGGTGAAGTTACTGTCTAAACACTTGTACAAAACGTGTAAATACATCAAAACCCCACGTAGACTTGCAGGTGCATGGTTTAAAACCTCCTTCGATCCAAAAGGGAACGAATATTGCCCCTTTAGAGCTCTATCGAAACATAAAAGAAAGTGAGTACTTGAACCTCACCACGTATATATTGAAATATTCCACGTAGAAATAATATATTGTCCCGGGGAATTTATTTAGCCATGTAGATGCACGTAAAACAATTAATAATAAATAATAAACTACATTTTTTGGTATTTTATGAGTGGTCCTTTAAGGTTTACCGGTTTAACGTATTGTCCACGTAGTTTAAAATGTAACAGATTCAATCCTTTTTGTCGATCCGTAAACACTTGGTCCAAGTTTACTAACACCTCATTTTGACTTGTGTTGACCATTAAAGTGAGGTCATATGTGTCTTTTAACAAGTTATTTATTAAAAATATATTTATCTAGCTAACCAACATAAAACACTCTATCTCCTATCTCCATCTTCCCCAATCTGAAAATAATATATCTTACACTACACAATACATATCACATAACAAAACCCCATCTAAAAATATATTTCTGTACAAAATATTTTACACCATCACATATGTACAGATACGGTGTTTATCAACCATCATGCTGCTGCTCCGGCAACCACCACCGGCTGACTCGACCACCCACCAAAACCATCACCACCGCCACCCTACGACGACAAAACACCATTCAAATATTTGCCCCTAAACAAATTCGTTCAATACCAACAAAGACCCAAAAATCCCTAATTTTACATAAAGAAAAACCCTAATCCTAACCATATAACTTCAACTCAAATCACAAAATTAAACTTAATATATGATTATTTTACACTCAGATAACACAAACCTTACAAACAATTCTTCCAATTTAATAAATGAAATGAAAAGCCCCAAATTTATAAAAGGCAAAAAACCCTAATTTTTTGTAAAGAAGATGATGACAATCTCACAATCAATTGTCTTCAACAGTATTTTTGCTATGCATTTTGCTCTAAATAGTTATTTTTCTCGATCTCGAAACATGGTGGTTTTGTAGCGGCGGCGGTTTCATGGTGGCGGTGGTTGCGTGTTTGAAGAAGAACAGAGGAGATGTGTATTTTTGAATGTGATGCTCCATTATTATTTTTGATATACGTGGGTCAAATCTTAAATATGTTGGTGAATGTGATGGTGAAGATATGTTGGTGAAGATATGTTTATTCAAAGTCTGGGTTTTTTATATACGTGTATAATAATAATAATAATAATAATAATAGTAGAGTGAGGGTATTATAGTGATTTTGCATTAACAAAGAAGGGTGTTTTAGTCATTTCACGTTTTATTAACTAGTCAAAATAACAGTCAACGGAAAATGAATCAAAAGTGTTATGGGTCGACTAAAAAACGGACTGGATCCGTTACATTTCAAACTATTGGACTAAAACTATTAAACCGGGTAAACCATAAGGAGGAAAAATGTAGTTAAGTCTAATAAATATATTAAATGTAATATATTTAAGTGATAAAACTTAAACAAGCATTAAATAGTAATACATATTTAATGGGAGTTATATTAGTCATTAATAGTTAAAAAAGGACTAATATGCAATTATGAAGAAAATGAAAGTGTGAAAATTATTTTCTTATTGACTTAGTCAGTTAGTTTTCTAATCTTCAAGATGAGAATTGCCTAACTTGCAAGCTAAGTTTTAGGATGCTATAAATAGAGGTTTAAGTTATTTGTTTTCTCATAACTTGAAAACATAAATCCCTAAATCTCTCTTCTCCCTATCCCCTTAGCTTACACGATCGAACCAAACACCCATATAGGGTTTCGGCATGCGATCGACCTAAACAACCCTTAAAGGGTTTCTCGTGTTTATTGATTCAAGAGTCGAAGACGTTTGGTTTGCTTTATCACTACTAGTACACAACTTAATTTGTTTGCTACGAATGTATTGTGTGTGTTGAATTAGAGGTGTTCCTTTAAATCTTGGGTGGTTATTGCTTGGTATTTGATTTATACACACGCGTATATTCAAGACGGTATTTACATTAATTGCTAAAAGGTACACGTTCTTGATCATTTGTTAATTATCTATTCTATACGTGTCTATATGTTTTCTGCTCCGTACTCGTGATTTCAATTTGGCCAATAGTTGTTAAAACCCCAACAGTGGCATCACGGGCCAGATTATAGAATTGTAATTATAAAGAAGTAAAATTTTGACAAATTAGGGTTCTTGGTTAATTTTTTAAGCCCTTTGGCCGTAATTAAAATAAATAATTAGATCCGTTATTGATGATAAATGAAATTAGACGAAACCTGGTTGTATGAAATTTTATGTGTTTAAATTCGATAGTTTAATTTGTTAATTGATTGTTTTTAATAGATAATTAAATGTTAATTTGTTATCTGTGATAAACACATGCAAGTTTATCATGGATTGATATATGATATAATTCTTGGTTAATTGTTAATTGTTTGACATGCAAATTCGATGATTAGAACATAAAAGTTGAGTTTTTTTTTTTAGTTTTTCGGATTGTTTGACACACTGTTACTAAATATTCATCGTAACGTCGAAATTTTTTGAAAATTATTATGGTAGATCAATGACTCAGTAAGCTACAACTTTGTAGTTTACTGCAAAAGCTGAGGAAGAACCTAGCTATGTCCTGTCAGGGCCTGAAGTCTAATGAAATTTTCTATCAGCTTTTATGTGCTATGTGGTGTATATTTATATATGGCTTACGCAAACGATTAATCGATGTAATGTGACCCGATACATTGAGGAAGGAGCCTTATATAAATATTCCGTAGTTTAATTATTTATAATTAGAATCATTGTTAATAATTGCATGTTTAATTGTTAAAGGTTTAAAATAAATGTTAAGTGGTATTAGTAGTTTATATTTAGAGATAAATTACACTTTCGTCCCTATGTTAACCAAATAACACATTTATCCCATATTTATTTTTAAGTACACATTGACCCTAATATTCAAACAAATTGCATTGGTGGTCCTATTTTGTCAAAAGAAGGACCAACGTGTAATAAATCTGATTGAAATATGTTACACGATAGCCCCTATTTTTCCATAATAGGACAATCAATTAACATGTTGCTAAAATAGGGATTATCTAATGTACTTATAATCAAAAATGGACCGAAATATGTAATCGGTAAACCATAGGGTACGAAACGTGTAATTAATCTTATATTTGTTTGTTTATAGAAGTATTTTAATTTGTAAAATATATAGGGGTTTTTTCGAAAAAGAAAATATAAACATGACTAATAATTATAAAATAAGATTTATTATAGACTATTAATTGCGAAGTCTTATAAGTCACTCGGGTGTGGTTATCTATAATGTCAGGCTCATGCCTTAACTTCCCACGACGAGACTTGCAATTAATAGGTTTAATAATGTGTTTTTTTAAATTAACGGATTGAACTTTATCAATGAGCGAAAATTTTGCAAAAAGACTATTATTTGCAAGGCATATACCAAAAGGATTTTGAGGTTTGATATACTCTGTAAGATCCTTGATATCTTGCAATTATTTAGGAAGAGCGAATGGTCTAGGGTTTGAATGGTTTTTAATCATTCTTTAATTTTTTCCCGCAATAAAATTAGAATTCTTTAGATTGAAAACATGGTGAATCGTCGATTTTTAAAGTAACACTATTTATACATGAGATGGTATAAATAATATTGAAACGTAATAAATAACCTTTTTTGAGTAAAGTTTTTTATTAAAAAAATTTAATGCTATGAAGATGTATGTATGCTTCTTCGTACATATTTGACATGAAAATACCCTTTTTAAATAAGTTGTTGCCACCCAATTTGAAAGAACGCTTGCATTTTCCTTTTACATTACGTGAGACGTAGTTAGATTGCAAACCCAAAGTGATTATACACTTTTCGTGAGACGTTGGTGTTACATAATCATAGTTCTTGATTGGACGACTTAATTGAGGTAAGATGGTGAGACCTTATGCTCAAGGCATAGATGGGATGAAACATACTTACTAGTATATTAATGTAATAAAGTAAGTCCCATAATGTTCTAGGAATTACACCAGTGGCAATTATTGATCGTCAATTACCTTTTGAATACACCATTGCTAGCAGATCAACTGATTTGATATGGTGATATAGTCAATGTTGGATCTTAGGCTTAACAATTATAATTTAATATATATAAACATGGTACATAATTTTCTTCAATGAGTAATATCGAAAATACTAAAATCTAAACTTAATATGTTTTGTTAGATGGCACTACCTGTCCTAAAACATAAACCAGTCGGAATTTCAGGTCGAGTTTAAAAAGAAAAAACTTACTGTTCAAATTCAATGATTGGTTTCGTTCACCTAAGATGGTCTTGAGAGTTGAAAAGAAACTGTTTGTCATTGAACAACCTATTTCCCCTGCTCCACCTGCCGATTCCAAGTACTTGCGCAGTGGAATGCAGTTTATGATGCTCATAATGAGGGTTTTTGCATGACTTATACTCGGAAGAAAACCTCCCAACAAACATGGACAGCTCAAAAATTCCCTCACCTTATGACAATCTTCAGGAGCTTAAAATCCATGTTTGGGAAACAAGCTGGAGTTGAAGGTTTGACCCTATTACAAAGCACCCAACCTTCTTTCCTTTCCATGCTTGCAAACAAGAGGAGCGAAAACCAGTTGGCCCATACGTCATTAAGATGAAGAATTATGTGTCGCAACTAGAACGTCTTGCTTATGTGCTCCTACAAGATCTTAGTGTTGGTCTAATCATGGCCTCACTAGTAACTTTGCTGGATTTGTAAAGAACTACAATATGCATACATGGGAAGACATTGGTACTACATGCCTCTGCTTATTAGAGTAATGAAAAAGGTTTACCTAAAAAGACTGTTATACCACAAGTAATGGCTATTCAAGGTGGTAGAATCCAAAAATCCAATAAGAAATCGCTTAATGCTAAAGGGAAAGGTAAAGGAAAAGGCAAGGGAAAGGATAAAAGTTATATCTCTAAGCTTAAAAAACCTAAACCTTTTGCTAAAGAGTACACGGTAAAGGATGATGTCTGCCACCACTACTAAGAGGTGGGGCATTGTAAGAGGAATTATCATGCTTACCTTGTTGAGTTGATTAAGATGTAGAAGCAAGTTGGCACTACCAGTTCTTTAGGTATCTTCAATATAGAATTATTTTCTTTCCCAAATAAATCCTGGGTGTATGACACAGTTGTGGTACTCACACTTGTAACACAAAACATGGTCTTAGAGGGGAAAGGAAGCTGAAACGATGAGCTTTCTATTTGTGTGTGGGAAATGGCATTCGTGCACAAATAGAAGCTATTGGAAGTTATGACTTAGTTTTATCTAATGGCCTCGTGATTTGTTTAGACAATTGTCATTATGCACCTACTATAACTAGAGTTGTTGTTTTAGTTTCATGTTGGTAGACAATGGTTTTATCCAATGTTTTACGGATTATGAAATTTTTCGGTTCGCTAAGAATAATTTCTTTATTTTTAATGTTATTTCGAGGATGGTATTTATGAATTGATATCTTAATCTTGTTGCCAAATGTTAATTCCTATTTATAATGAAACAACTTCATACCTTTACGGATGATTTTATAGTTGTTATGATTATGGTTTATTAACTTAAACATAACCCATGAAGTCTTTGAAACATTCCCAGGTGTTTAAGAATAAAAGGAGAAATCAACTTAGAAAGACTATAAAGGCACTTTCGAATCAGATCGAGAAGGAGAATACATTAGTCAAGAGTTTAAAGATTATCTTAAAGCTTGTGGAATTGTTCAACAGCTTACACCTCCATATACACCACAACACAATGGGGTGTCTGAAAGGAAGAATCGTACTTTGTTAGATATGGTTTCGGAATATATAATGCATCTTACACTCTTGTTATCCCTTTTTTGGGGAAATGAGACTCCCAAGAGTAACTACACGCATTCTCAATATGGTTCCAACCAAGAAGGTTGATAAGACACCATATGAATTATGGTATGGAAAAGTTCCTAATTTGTCTTACTTAAAGGTCTGGGGTTGTGAGGCTTTTGTGAAGAGAGATACGCCTGACAAACTCCAACAAAGATCTGTTAAGTGTATCTTTGTAGGATACCTAAAAAAAACAATGGGTTACTATTTCTATTTCCCACCTGAAAAAAAAATTATTGTTGCAAGGTATGCTGAATTCTTGGAGAAAATTTTTTTGTCTAGAAAAATCTCATAACTTAAGAAGTCAGTGGGAAGGCCATAGATCTTGAAGAAATTCAAGATGAAGATACATCACCTTCTGAAATCACTAGCGAAATTCCCACAGAGGTTGAAGGTTTTGAACCACATCAAGAGGAAGATATTCCGATTCGTAGGTCTGAAAGGACACGTCAAGCTCTGAATCGTTTAAGTCTAAATGTAGAAGCAAAGGAGCATAGTCCACTAGCTATAAAGCCGCGATGTTAGATTCAGAATATAATAAGTGGATCGATGCTATGAATTTGGAAATACAATCCATGATGGACAATATGGTATGGGCCCTGGTCGATCTTTCTCCTGGCTGTAAGACTGTTAGGAGTAAGTGGATTTTTAAGAAAAAGACTGACATGGATGGTATTTTACACACCTATAAAGCTCTTCTTTTAGCAAAGGGTTATACTCAACTCTACAGGGTTGATTATGAAGAAACGTTCTCACTCGTCGCTGACATTAGAGCTATTAGGATTCTCATATCTATAGCGGCATACTATGATTATAAGATATGGCAAATGGATGTTAAAATAGCCTTCTTAAATGGTTATCTTGATGAAGACATTTATATGGTACAACCTGAAGGTTTTGTTGATCCTAATCATCCCAGAAAAGTATGCAAGCTTCAAAGATCCATTTATGGTCTTAAGCAAGCATCAAGAAGCTGGAATAAAAGATTTGATGAGGAAATCAAAAGGTTTGGTTTTGCTCAAAATCTTGATGAGCCATGTGTATATCAAAAGGCTAGTGGGAGTAATGTTACATTCCTCATCTTGTATGTTGATGACATAATCATCATGGGAAATCACATTCCAAGTTTACAAAGTGTAAAAGATTATCTTGGAAAGTGTTTTGCTATGAAGGATTTGGGGGAAGCAACATTTATTCTTGGAATCAAAATCTACAGAGATAGGTCAAAGCGATTGATTAGACTTGGTCAAAATGCTTACATGGATAAGATCTTAAAGAGATATAGAATGGATAATTCCAAACGTGGTCATATCCCCATGCAAGAAAGACTTGACTTGAACAAAACACAAGGTGCTTCAACACCTGAAGAGGTGAAGCGCATGCAAAATGTACCTTATGCTTCGGCTGTGGGTTCCATTATGTATGCTGTAAGATGCACTAGACCTGATGTTGCGTTCGCGCAAAATATTACCAGCCGGTTTCAACAGAATCCTGGTGAATGTCACTGGACTACTGTGAAAAATATTCTTAAGTATTTAAGAAATACTAAAGATATGTTCTTGGTTTATGGTGGAAATCTGGAAGCTGAACTTCGAGTTGATTGCTATTGCAATGCTGGATTTGAGACCGATATAGATGATATGAAATCTCTGACAGGATACGTTTCGTTTTGAACGGAAGCGCAGTAGACTAGAAAAGCTCCAAGTAAAGTACTACTGCAAAGCCAGCTACATAAGCTGAATTACATAGCTGCTTCAGAAGCAGAGATGGAAGCTGTTTGGATTAGGAAGTTTATTTCAGGGCTTGGTATAGTACCAACAATAAACGAACCAATTAAGATGTTTTGCGACAATTCAGCCGCACTTCTTTTCGCCAACGAACCGGGGGTTCAGATGGGCGCCAGACACTACCATAGAAGTAACCTTCTTAAAGTTCACACAGATAACAATCTAGCATATCCTTTTACGAAGGCTTTACCTAAAGGAAAGCTTACTCAACATGCTAGGAGCATGGGACTTCGTTTAGCTAGTAGTTTCATGTAGATCTGTGTTTAGTATTTGGATAAGGGATGTTTGAACAATTTATTTTATGATAATGATACTTGGTATTTTTGTTATTTTTATCTTAAATTGTGTTAATATTTGCATGTTTAAATCCGTGAATAATAATAGTTATTATTCTAAATTAATCCGTTGTCAATTAACAATATGGGAATATTGTTAAATTAAGACAATTCTGAGTGATTGGTGATATTGTTGATATTAAGGATGTGTCCACCAAACTCAGATGATATTCATAAGATGAATATTGGATTTCCCCAACACAAGGATATTACTTTATGGATCGTCGTCATCAAGTAAACCTTGTAAGTGATTTTATTTACAAAATCCTTAGACTTGAGATGCAAGTAGGTCTTGCATATGTGGATAATCTTTCTTGATCTAGTCTAAGTTATCCTGAAAAATAGATAACTAATAAGGGCTATTTCAGAAGTGATTTTGAAACATGATGACTAGGCACTTGTAGTCAATATAGAATTTGTTCCTTCAAAAGTTGAAGAATGATGCCACTGGGCCCCTCGTAGAATTAATCAGATGTGTGTATGGCCGTACCCGAAAACTCATGAAGATATGTCTCATTGATTTTCGGTAATCTTGATTAGTTACATATACGAGAAACAGAATCGTTAAATAATGGAATGACATTGATCCATATCCATTTTTAACACGGTATCGGAAACAAAGGGATTGTAAATTCATAAATCATTTTGTCCGTGTTTTGAGAAACCACACTCGTATATTTCTGGGAGCATTGGCGTGTTGCTAGACGCTTATCAATATTATTATATAATTTATACATGTTTAAGTGGGAGCTGTTGGAATATGAACAAATATAAATTATATATTTTTGTGAATTATTTGAGCCTAAGGGGACGCACACATTAATATGTAGAATAATGTATTTAATATATTAATGTAATATATTAATTAGTGTTTAAACAAACGATCGTTAAAAGTTTAACAAGAATAAATATTAGTCGTTAATAGTTAAAGGACTAATATGCAAAATCGGGAAAAGGAAAAGATTTGGTTTGTCCCCTCTTTCCTAGCCGGCCGAATATCTCCTTCCATATGGAAGGAGATTGCTTGCTTTTTCACCAAGATTGTAAGGGCTATAAAAGGAGGTCTTAGGGTGTTTTGTAAATCATAACTTGAAACCTAAAAAACCCTAAATCTCTCCCTTGTCTTTCTTTGTGTTCAACCGGCCCCAAACCCACAAAAGGGTTTTGTTTTTCCTCCTCCTTGTCGTGTGATCAAACAAACAACCCTTTAGGGTTTTTGTTTTGTGACTTAATCTCAAGAAGGTGTTTCGTGTGTTGATTGATTCAAAGACGAAGAGATCGTTTGGTTAAACACTATTAGTACTAGCATACACATTGTTTGCTAAGAACGTATTGTGTGTGAATACTTAGAGAGATCATTCTTTTGATCTTGGTGGTTTCGCGTGGTATTATACACACGCGTATATTGAAGACGGTGTTACGTTTATTGCTATAAGCAGTCTAACGTTCCTTGCTAAAGGTATATATCTATCTCTTGTTAATTACATAATTCTATACGTGTTTGATCTTTCCGCTGCGTACTCGTGATATGTTTAATTGTTAATTAGATCTAAAATCCCAACAAAGACGAGGTCCTGAGTTTACTTGGGAGCGCGAAGATCAAATGAAGAAAAAGTATCCCCATCTTTTTTCTAATTACCCTGCATCTACGTCTAAAGTTATATCTTAAGCTTTGAGGACAAAGCTCTTTTAACGGTGGAAGGATGTCACACCCCATAAATTTCACGAAAATATTTTAAACCATTTCGGTCATTATTTTGAATTTTATCCGTTTCGTTTGAATTTGACGTAAAACCATGAAGTAAACCCGCATAAATCTGAAAAACATCATCGGACGCATTCCGGTTTCGGACATCAATTAATTTACATGTTATATGCATTATTTTATCATATTAAAGTGTTTCGTTTACGATTTATATGTTTTTCGCGAACGTCATACGGTTTTAGCGGTTTAAGTTAAACGGAGACCCGAAAACCCGTAATCTTTTCGTGTAAACTTTAGTTATCATACATCTCGTATTAAAAAATCAAAAATTTCGTTCATTATCATTATTGGACGCCAAGACCCAACAAAAACAACCATAAGTCCTAAATTAAATCAAAGGCATCTTTTTTTTGAAAGTCCCATGCATGTGTAAGATAGTGATATATGAGAATGTCATTCTCATTCACAAGAACTTAAGGAAGACGAGAACATGTGATCTTTTGGACACATGCACAACCCTTTGACTTGAAATTCAAAACCAAGACCTATAACTTGAAACTTGACTAGTTAAATGGTTTGGTCCCTCCCCCCTCTTACCTAGTTTTGATCGAACCCAAGGACACACACACTTTTGGTTTGATTAAGCCCCGTGTGGTCACATAAAACCCTAATAATTTAAGTGCTTAGCCTATAAATACATACACATATCACAACTTAGGGTTCACATGACATTTCTTAGCCTCATCAATATTTCTCATTTATCTTTCTCCCTCTCTTTGCTCACGACAACAAACACCCTCTTTAGGGTTTCCATTTCTTTGATTTCTTGCAAGATCCAAGCATACTAGGTTCATTTCTAAGGTTTTCTAAGGTGGTTACAAGTATTGATTCATTGATTCAAGGGTTTATTTCAAGATTTACAAATTAGGGTTTAGTTATTATTTAGGGTTTTTCAAGATCCAAGTCTTCCATCATCTTCTCTTATACTTCTTAAGCTTGTTCTTCATTTTGTAAGCTTACTTTGAAACTTATTGATACGTATTTTCTTTTAAAATATATTTTTATCAAGTTTTAAATTTATAAAACTCGATCTACCTAATGACGCACTAACGGGCAGGGAACCCGATCGTGGGTAGTATAGATTGATAAATCCGAGGTCGTCCCAAGAGCTAAGTTGTAATTAGTTTTAATTTAAAGTGTCACGTTTTGAAAATGGTTTTTGAGTTGATTTAAATTAAAATTAAAAGAACAATAAAAATAAATAACTAAAAGTAAAAGGATAGGAGATATCAAGAGAGAAAACTTGCTAACCTAGTTACTTCATTACTATTGTTATGAAGACAATTTCCTGTGCAAGGTCAAACTATGGTTTCATTACTGGTTTCTAAGGTCGATAGACTTGAATGTGCATATACAATCTATCCTATACTCCCTGCAATTCCGAATCAGTCCCGAATCATCTGGGAGGTAGGTTATCCAGGTTGCAGTGATTAATCCCAACTATTCCCAAAACATATCTAATAACCTATAAAGATTATTAACCCCCTCTGAAAGAGTTCCTGTGCTTTTTAAGTATTGAGTGATAAGTGCGGTGACCGGTCAATTCCTACACTATGTAAGTAGTTAGTGATCCTCCCTAGTACTCATTGGATCCTATCATGACAAGATAATCTATTAATGGGGCAAGCTAGGTCCAAACCACCCGTAGTACCAAAACCTAGGGTTACACAATAGTCAAGGAATATCTAACGAAACCATAATTTAACTGGAATCAATCATAACAAAATTAATTACATAACTAGGCCAGCACTTTCAGTGCTTAGCCGCTCATGGAAACTGAAACACAGTAAGAGATAGAAGAAATCATATATTGAAAACTCATAATTCTTACAGGATTTGTATTTTGAACGATTACATACAAAAAGTAAGTAAAGTGTGATCTCCCTTGAACTCCAGGTGGAATTCTTTAAAGGTTGGAAGCCTTTGTCGCCTCTCCAATTGGCTATGAAGGAAGTGATGTCAGAATAGCTTGAATGAGGCCTCTATTTATAGATATCGTACTTGTTACGGTGTAACCAATAAAGGTGTTACACCGTAACCAACTTACACGACATTCCATAATTAAGCAGTTGTTACGGCGTAACCAGATATGGTGTTAACGCAGTAACCTTCATATAAATTCCATATGTACGTGATCTTCATTCCATATTTGTGGATCTTCATGGTTACGGCGTAGCTGGATAAGGTGTTACGCCGTAACTTTAACTTTGACGAGATTTCCTTCCAAATATAGGATTACGGCGTAACTAGATATGGTGTTACGCCATAAAGTCTTTCTTGATCTTCGTACTTGCTTAATTTATGTTACGGCATAACCATTTTTGGTGTTACGCCGTACCATTCTTTAGAATTTACACTTTAAGTCCTTTTTCCCTTGTTTCTTGTCACTTTCCTGCATTCCACCTGAAAACTACAAAATAATAGAAACTATCTCGTTTTTAAGTGTTAGTGAAACATTTGCAAGTATTTTAGGGGATATTTTGCCACCAAAAAGTATTAAATATTGTTAGGATCAAGAAAAGTCTCGGTCACTTCCAATATTTACTAGTCAAAGCCCGTAGTTAGATATATTAAACATATTAAGCTAATATGGCCCAAGGCCCATGGTAAGCCCATCAATAGGCCCCATGGCCGGCCAAACTAGTGTATAAATACCCTCTTCATAGCTTGGAGAGGGTGTTGGTTGGTTTTGTATTCTCACTTTGCTAATGAATTATATGTTTCTTACTTTCTCTCTCTAGAATACATCCATCCTTCCACTTTCTCTCACTAAGTTCATTCCCATTTCATATCAAAGATTACTTGTATTCTTAGAAATGTAACCACTGCAGAAAAGTCGAACATAATAAATTGGCAGATTAGTATTAGAAGATATTAATATTAATTTAACTCACCGCACTTATTAGATTCTTACTATGTTCTGGCCACCTTCTTTGTCTTAGCACTGGAATCTTGTCCTACAAACTTTCTATCAAGTTTAAAATTGGATAGTTTTGGACTCCAATCACTGTCTAGCAAGATGTTACCTGCCTTGAGATCTATATGGATAATTTGAAGGCGGGAATCTTGATGTAGATAGAGAATGCCTTGAGCCATCAATGTGAAAGCAATAAGGCCAATCAAGCATTGAGCTTTTTGTTTCATCTCTATAATATGAATAATTGAAATGTTAGTTTGTGTTGTTGATTTTATGGGCTACTTTGGCAAGGAAGTGAAGAATTTCAATGAAATCATGGGGAGCCAAACAAAGTATAAACAACTCCAATTTTTTGTTAGCCATGTACTCATAAATCAAAATCAATTCATTTGGGCGCAGCCACACACCCCTTGAATCCAATTTGACAAAGTTTTATTGTTAATTTCACTTCAAAAACAAACTATTATAAGTCACAACATGTCTTAAAAGCGGTTATTCCAATATAATCCCATATAGCACCAATAAGAAGTTTCATAAGAAATCTCAAATAGGCAAATAGCCCCGACATGTAATTAACCTAACAAGCAACCCCAAAGAGCTCCTATAAGCTAACCACTCAAGGGTGGCCTAATGACAAAAAAGTTTATGACTATCAATCTAAAATGTGTGGGGTCTCAGATTCAATTCATGCTAGGTGCAAACAACCTTGAAGTAGCCACGCCAACCTCCTGAAAAGGGATGGCTTTACCTAGTTTGATTATGTGTGTCGGTAGGTTCAAACCTCGTGGATTAGTCGACCGAAAGGTCATAAACCATGATTACGAAAAAAAAAGAGCCTCTATGAGCAGCTTAAGTAGCAATCCCAAATAACACCTATATGCAGTTAATTCTAATAAGTGTTGCCAAAAAGCCCTATAAGAAGTTTTAGTGAAAAATCAAAAACCGAATGACTCATGAAGACACTGCCACAAAATGTAATTCAACTGCAACTGCAAGACAAATGAAAATGGCGTCATAAGTGCCCAAAATCAATAATAAATTGGTGTTTATGTGTAAAAAATTCACAATTATAATCCGATAAGGCACAAAAACGCAAACATATTCATTCCATTATTTTATCAAACACTTGAAATGCATATTGTTGTTCCTAATCTACCACCTATATAATAACTTCGTTAAATCCAATTTAAACACAAATCAAAATAAAAAAATCAATTAAACATCTCATAAAAAATCAATTAAATGGCTCATAAAAAATAGATTTAATCAAGATGATGAACCTAGCTCCTAATATGATATACTTTCTTTGAAATTCTTATTGTGGGCGACTGCTGACTGGGAGTGTATCGTTTTGAATTAGGGTGTGTATCATAACGCATTGAATTAGGGTTTTCTTTAAGGAATCAGGTTTTTTATTCTTCACATGTTAATGTTTCATATGGAACAGATATCTTGATTGTTTTGAGTTTCATAGAGCATTTCATACTAGGCTCGTATCGGTTCATAAGTCCAAGTGTAGAGCTCACTCAAAAAGCTAACTTGTAAGAGAAGGGGACACCTAGACATTATAAACCACCAACCAATCCCATACTTGGCCGATGTGTGATCATAACAATACCCCACCCTTTGAAGAACCAACGTCCTCGTTGGTCATGGCTATGTTGGTCACGGTTGGCACCCCTCTTTGGGTCCAAGCCACCACTTCATAGGCCACCACTCCGACCTCGTTGGTTACGGCTATGTTGGTCACGGTTGACACCCTTCTTTTTCGGGTCCAATCCACCACTCCATAGGCCATCACTCCGAGTGTTGGAACCTCGAAAGGTAGGGCTAGCTCTGATACGAATTGATACGAACCTATCCCATACTAGGCTCGTATCGGTTCATAAGTCCAAGTGTAGAACTCACTCAAAAAGCTAGCTTGTAAGAGGAGGGACACCTAAACTAAATGTTAATCTCATTCTGATTAATCATTTATTTCATTCATATTTGCGACTCAGTGAAAAAATTAATGTTGCTTTGTTCCATATCGAAGAAGTTATGCGAGCCCGAGGTACTTCTTTGAGGCCTTTTCCTGAGATGCCTTATCCAGATAATAGATACATATCGTAACTTGGTAATTGTCTCATATACGATGAGCTAGATAATTACAATCTGAACATGAACGCCTTTACATCACTTTAACCACGGAACAAAAAGGAGTGTATGACGACACTATAATGAACTTCGTTGAACCAAGAAGAGGGGTGTTTATTTTGTATACGGCTACGGAGGTACTGTGAAGACTTTCGTATGGAAAACACTTGTTGCTAGAAGAAGAAGGAGGCGGCATATGGGTTAAACCAGTTGACCCGCCAACACGTTTAACTTGTGTAACACCTTTAGCCCATCATCATCAAGCCATTTAGATAAACTGGTTAAATGGTTCGCGTTTAGGTTATGTAGTATAAACAAGTTAGGGTTGACAAGTCTCACGCGATCACTTGTAAAGAACCAATAACCAGTGTAAGACCTATCATTCCAGATAACTAAAATTCATCAATAATTCATTATGCTAACGACACAAAGCTACAAAAGCTCCGGTGACCAGTAATCTCATAACATAAAATGAAACAAGAAATTAAGCATAAGCCAAACAACCTCTCAATCGCCTTTGCTTGAGACCTCCTTTAGTACCTATAACAAGAAAATTGGAACTAAGCTAACAATAAAAAGATGTACTAATAGCCGACAGGACCCTTGAATGTTATAAAATTAACGACTTACTTGATATTCCAGTGCTTCCTCAATCTTATCGACTATTGTTTCCATTCTAGGGCGTTCGTTTGAATTAAAACTGATGCACTGATAAGCAATTTCAAAAAACGTCTGAAAAGAACTGTTATCGATTTGGTCTTTTATTTGGGGATCAATTAACAAGTCTTTTCCATTGTCATAGTATCGCCGGACCAGATTAGGCTGTCGCTTATCACGTCCACGCCAAATGAATACACATCTGACTCTGTGCGTTGGATGCCACTTTCATGATATATAGGATCCATGTAATAATTGGTATCTGCAGCATTTGTTTAAAGTTTGGTATGTTGCTGACTAATTGCAGAGTCTGATTTCGACAATCCAAAATCACAAATCTTAGCTTCCATATTTTCATCCAACAATATGTTACTACTCTTAACGTCTCTGTGTATCACTCTGCTATCCTCCCCAAGACCCGAGTGAAGGTAGTCGAGTCCTCTTGCTGCCCCTAAGCAGATCTTGAGGCGATGTGCCCATGTTAGCTGGTGTCTCTTATTCCGGTCTTGAAGATGATGATCAAGGCTACCATTGCTAGCATACTCATACACCAATATCATCTCATCGCCTTCATCACAATAACCAATAAATGATATGATGTTTTGATGGTGAAACCTGGAAATCAGCCTTAGCTCATTAAGGAATTCCCTTTTTCCTTGGTGACCAGTCTTGTCAAGCCTTTTGATGGCAGCTTCATGGTTTTGCCAGCGGTCAGAGAGTCGTCGTCCTTGGTAGACCACACCAAATCCACCATCACCGATCCGAGAATCTTTACTGAAGTCACCTGTGGCCAAGCTGATCTCGGTTAATGGTATTAGAAGATCTTCAAGCTTTTGATAATGGCGGCTGCGTTTTGTGGAGGTAGAAGCAGCAGCTCTGTGGTTCTGTCAATGTAAACACAACCCGTTTTGTTTAGACAACATTAATTTAACCATACACATACAATTCAAGTTTGATCACACTAATACTTACTTGAATGTACAATGCTTCCTCTATCCTCTTGATCCTATTCATCGATGGCCGTTCCTTTATGTTGAAACTAAGGCATTTATATGCAGTTTCAATATAAGTATGTAAAGAACGACTATCAATTTGATCTCTTATACTGGGATCAATTAAGTTGTCGAGTCCGTCATCATAGTAATGATGGACCCGCTTTATTAGATTATGTTTTTTTAAATAATCATCATCATCTGCAGCATCAGTATCTTCATCATCATAGCTTGCTCGGTCATACGCCATTAACCCACTCAAGATTTCAAACATTACGACCCTAAAAGAGTACACATCTACTTCGACGTTAATGATTTCACTTTCCTTGTAGACGGGGTCCACGTAATCTTCATAATTAGATGTAGGGTCTGGACAATCATACGCTTGAGGCTGATTTCTGAAGACTAATATGGAGAAATCAATGTCACTAATTTTGGCTTCCATATTCTCATCTAACAATATAAATTCACTCCTGAAGTGTCTGTGTACTACTCGGTTCTCTTCCCAAAGACCTGAGCGAAGGCACTTGAGTCCTCTTGCAGACCCATGCAAATCTTCAGACGTTACTCCCATGTTATACAACGCAACTTATTTGGGTCTTGGAGATGATCAACAAGGCTACCATTGATAGGATGCTCGAAAACAAGCATCAACTGATTGTCTTCATCACAGTAACCAATACAAGGGTTGATGTTTTCATGGTGGAATCTGAAAAGTATCTCAACCTGGTCATTTAACCAGGCATTTAGTTCGCTAATATCAAAATGATAGCGTTTGATGGTAACTGTGAGGTTTTTACAGGCTGCAGAGAGCTGTCCTCTGTATGAATTCTCAAGGTGATTTGCTACGACTGTAGACTCTGGGCTGAAGTTTCCGGTGGCCAATTTGATCTCCTCAAAGGGAATCAGAACTTGTAGTATGTTTTCATATCCCCTGCTTCGTTTGGTGATGGTAGAAGCAGCTTCTTGGTTTTGTAAGTATTACTTAAACGTTGGACTAATACCCTCTTTTAAACAATTGGCATGTAAATGCAAAACCGGTAAGCTTATTTTAAACAAGTTTTTTTTTCCGGATGGAGTAAGTTAATAATCTTAATCTCTTTGGGGCTTTTAAGAATGGAGAAGCTATTAAGCTTAGTTTAGCCAAATATCACAAAGATATACCAATTATCTTGAAAGGATCTGTGGGCTTTTTGAGGAAAAACATAATTAACACATGTTGCACTAACTTTTAATTTGATGTGTAGTTTGTCATATTGGATGATACATGCTACTTTCTTTTGTATGAACTACATATCCCTGAAAACAGTTGATGAAATAAAGACTTACATGAATACCTAGTGCTTCTTCAATCGACTTGATGATCCTATCCAGGGTAGGGCGATCCTTCATATTGTAACTAATGCATTTATATGCCATTATTTAATTATATGGAAAGAGCGACCACCAATTTGATCTCTTAAAACACGATCAATCAACTTGTCTAGCCCATGATCACCGCAGCGTCGGACCAACTTAATCATATTTCTTGGGTCATCATTTCCATATGTAGTCATTCCGTCAAAAGCTAACCTCCTAATCATTATATCAAACAGCAGTACCCCAAATGAGTAAATATCCGATTCTGCCTTCAGGAAGCCGGTTGCTAAGTATATGGGATCCATGTAACCGCAGTCAGGTGCATTAGGTCTATAAACCTGTTGATGTGGCTGATTACTGGGGATCAATGCTGATATATCAAAACCACAAATCTTGGCTTTTAGGTTGTCATCTAACAATATGTTTGACTTTGTGATAGATCCGTGTATCACTATGCCATCCGCCCCAAGACCCGTGTGAAGGTAGTTGAGTCCTCTTGCGACTCCTAAGCATATCTACAGCTGTTGTGCCCACGTTAGGCAACCTCCCTTATACGGGTCTCGTAAAATATCAGCAAGAGTACCATTGACAGGATACTCATAAACAATAACTATATATCCGCCTTCATCACAGTAACCAATGAAAGGAACTATGCATTCATGGTTTTAGCTGGAAATGAACTTAAGCTCATTAAGGAACTCTTTCTTCCCTTGGCAACGATCCACATGAAATCGTTTAAAGGTAGCTGTGCAGTTTTTCCAGCGTTCGGAGAGTTCTCCTCTAAAAGTCTCACCAAATTCAACCTCTGAAATCCAATTTTCTTGACTGAAATTTTGTGTAGCCAACTCAATATCCTCTAGTGGAATTGGATGATTTTCAAGGTTTTCGCATGAAAAAGACATTGTTTTTTTAAATATATGTAACACCCCTAAAAACATGTCGCAGCGGAAGTATGTCTGGGGGCGTTACTTCATAATACACAGCGCTAGATACAAGAGAACGACCTCTAAATGTGTCGTTTGAAAAGCAATCTCGTTGATTTCCTTGAA